>CM074992.1:1581208-1629488 GCA_037576825.1 Pangasius krempfi | reverse complement strand
CTCTCTCTCTAAACAGACAGACATATATCTATATATATATATATATATATATATATATATATATATATATATATATATATATATATATATAAATAAAATATAACTTTATATGTATATAAATAAATGTAAAAAAAAGAAAAAAATTTTAGTAATTGTCACATGGTCATCACTTATTTGCACTGAAACTGTATGCATATGCTGATCATTAAAGTTTTGGTATGGTTGTGTAAACAAAAGAAATGAATATCAATAGGACATCCATTGCACAGAAAATTAGAATTCAGTCTAATAATTACTGTCTTCTGCATACCTCACTGAGTATATTTCAGGTTTTAACATCAAGTAGTTTTGAAATAACTGTGAACAAAACACACAACACCTTTCTGATTGAATGTTAGTGAACTGTTTGGGAACTACAAATATAATAATATTATAATAATTTGGCTCTATGTTTTTAGGTGTGGGGTAAACAACTCACTACCAGCCAGCTGGTGGAGAAGAAGGAGAAAAGGAGACAGCGTTTTACTTATGAAGTGGATTTTGATGACTTCAGGATGCCTTTCAACAAGAACGTTGAGAAGAAAGCATTAGAGCTGTCACAGATCTTTGAGCAAAGCATTTAGCAAAGTACAGTAGACTAAAACTCCAGGCTCTATTCATAAATAAATCTATTAAAAAGCCAGGACTGAACTTCACAATCATATGTAATTATGGATTTATGTTTTTTGTTCGTTTGTTTGCTTAGATCTGTAAACGTGACAGCATATAGCCTATATCTCAGTAAAAGTACTGTATTTATGTATAGCAAATCTGTTTGTGAAATATAAGACTTTGTACCACTCCTTGATATGAATTACTGCTAAACAGTAAATAGTAATGAATAATACATGCATCATCTCTACTTCCTCCTCATGAAGTAGAATAGCAGTGTAGGTGGAGAAAGAGATGGGGGAAGAGATCTGTGTGTGTGTGTGCGCGTGTGTGCGTGTGTGTGTGTCCTGTCTGCTTTCAGGGCTGGGCCACTCTATGCAGGCATTTCTCCACACCTCCTCCTTTATCTTGTTTATGTGAGAGTCCTATCTTCATGCTGCTCATACCCCGAGAGCACTGGCTCTATCACACCTTCCTCAAATCTCAGAAGAAGGCATATGCAAAGTAATGCTTGTTTTGTGACTGAGGAGGAGTCTGAAAGCCAAACATAGCAGCACTGTCCACACATATTTCAAGCTAAAATTGTTCAATCATTCAAAGTGAAAGAAGAGTGTCAGTCAGTTCACTCATTCGTTTACTCACAGCTGTTAGATCTGCTAGATTCTTTTACTTATTTAATGTAACTACATGGACTGCATGTAATAGGCCTGTTTTTAGCTTCACAGGTCACACCGGAGGAAATGCGCCATACTGCAGCACTATTCCTGCAGCACTATTCCTCTTTATTCCTCGCAGTTCCTGGAAGTGACCAGCAGAGGGTGAAGCAGGGGCACAATGTTTACATATGCAAAGAAAAAAAAAAAAGTCTTGTTTGAAGAGCTGGCTAGGCTGCTCTCAGAGTCTTATCCCAAAATGGCAGCCAGAATAATAGAAAGGAAATCAAAACATAAGAGGACTAGTTTACTAAGAGGCAAGCAAAATCATGTTCTAACAGCAGAATTTTAACCTTTCTGATCTGTTCAAGTCAAAATGACCCATTTAAACATTTTTACTTACAATATGTATATATTTTTTTAAACATGAAGCTTGGCTCATTTTCTCTTAAGAGCATGAAGAAGGACACATTTTTGACTTTGCATCTGCAGTACCCTTCACATTTATATTACACAGGTTATGTTTGACCTGAGAGTAAGTAAGCCGGGGTGGTGTGATGTGGCACAACGCAAAGCAGAGTTACTGTTACCACCCAGAAGTGCATTATCCCTGTACTGCACACATTCATCTCCAGTAAGTGCTTTATTCTGGGGAGGGTCGCTGTGGATCTGAAGTCAAACCCAGTGTTTGCAGTGTTTAACTCCAAACAACAGGATTTGCACTTTTCTTTTGTTAAGTTGAATTTTCTATGTACAGCCTGCTCTATGCTTACTTTCTTTCGAAATCAATCCCTCCCTCTCAATGAGATAGGAGAGTGATTTTTTTAAATTAGAGGTACAGTTATGTACTTCATCTAAGCACATAATTGGTGCAACTAAAATCCACCTACTATGAAAAGTAGAATAGGTTTTTAATGATTTATAGTTAGATTTAATATTGTGGAACGTCTGCAAGACAAGTTGGTTCATGTTATGTCCTGTTAGTTATGTTATAGTCATGATAAACAGTCTCTCTCTCTCTCTCTCTCTCTCTCTCTCTCTCTGTCTCTCCTCATTAACTATAGTAAACATTTGTAGTATGTAGTTACAAGAACAGATCCTTGTTGTTGAAGGTGCTTCAGTTTGGAATGTAGGTTGTGCCTCCTGTGTAACAAAAACACAGAAGTCATTTATCGTTATGCTTTGTATGTTATTATGTAAGGAATAACACACGATAGACCATGTGGTTATACGAAAATAAGCCGAGCTGGGGTGGTGGGATGTGGCACGATGCAAAGCGGAGTTACTGTTACCACCCTGAAGTGGATTATTTTCGTATAACCGCACAGTCTGGATTGTGTTAATCCACTTATACAACAGCAATTTTCCAAAGATTACAATGTGTAATCTATTAATGAACAACAAGTCACACATTTTAATGGTTTAGATTTAATGTTATGGAACGTCCAAGAGACAAATGAGTTCCTGTTCTCACTTTCTCTCTCTCTCTCAAAACACTCAACTTGTTGTTTTATAGACAAACCAGGAAGTGTAAACTCCTCTGTCCTGAAGACTCTCCTGTGCTGGGAATCTTTGCAAAGCACTGTGACTGTTGAGAATCCATCCATAAATGTTATATTAAAAGCGCTGACATTTGAGACTCCATCCATAAATGTTATATTAATGTCTTCTAACAAAAAACCTTCATCACATAAATGATTGTAAGTTTATTAGTCTCTGTATAGATTATGTAGAGCATCTGCTATACAAGTTGCTGTGAATGAGCTGTTACTGTAGAAACAATAATGTATTAGAATGGGCGCATTAAAATAAACCTATTGTTCGTGTTACAGCAGGAACTACTGTCCGAGCCACCCTGTTATACAAAAATAATGCACACCTTCTGACCAATCAGATTGGAGAATTCAGCTGCTCTATGGTACAAAACAGATTGGCCAAATATTCAATTCAATTCAATCTTATTTGTATAGCACTTTTAACAATGGACATTGTCACAAAGCAGCTTTGCACAGATTCAAATTAAATTAAATCAAAATAAATTGTCAATGTGTGAATTCACCCCTAAAGAGCAAGCTAGAGGCGACAGTGGTGAGGAAAAACTCTGTGAGACAGTGTGAGGAAGAAACCTTGAGAGGAAACAGATTCAAAAGGGAACCCATCCTCATCTGGGTGATAACGAATAGCAGGCCTATCCACTGTCCAATGGAGACCAGAGTACAAGACTGCTCACGGCAACCGCAGCCCCAAAGCCACCACAGTACATCTCCCCATATGAGATCCCCAAGCCATCTCCACAGCCCCCAAGCGGCACCATCCCCGGCAATCCCAATTATATTAAATTAAATACAATTAAATATTAATTGTCAGAACCCAAAATAGTTCAAAGCACTTTACCTCCATGTCTTAGTGGCACACATACCTGATTACATACACCTGCTAGTCCCCAGGCATGAGAAGTGGTTTTCCTGTTCCCCAAAAACAGATGTATTCAAGGTTGGTCATTTTAAATATCATTTTGTCACAGCTGCTCAAAGTCAATATGACCCCTGAAGAGTGCATCCATTACCAAGTAACAAACAAAACAGGTTAAAGACGGTAAAGAAGCCCACAGTTAAGGAACAGATGTAATAACACTACAGAGCAAGACCCAGATTAGACTCACCCCTGTCTGATGATACATAATTACTGCTGAATTAGATTGTTAGATTCAAGGGTCTTCGAGGTCTACTGGATATAGTTACATAACCGAGCAAACAAAACCAACAGCCTTCACACTGCTTCCTTCACGATGTTTAATCTGCCCAGCTAATCTAAATGCACATGTACACAAGATTGCGTTTACAGTAAATGTTTATTGCTTGGTGAAGTACAATCCGTGCATGTATGTGTGTGAGGGTGTGCAAAGGTGTTTGGAATGGATGCGTATTAGAGAGATTAGTGGAGTGAAGTGGAATACAAAGAATGAAAGAAGGATAGAAAAATATGAGGAGAGGGTGCATCAGAGAGAAAAAGCGAAGGGCAGCCCAGTGTCAGAGTGAGCCCATGGTGACACTCATCTGTGCGGACGGGTGTAATGAGACACAGAGAGCCGGGCAGGGTGAGTCAGCGCTAGAAAGAGACGAGAACAGAGAAAGAGACTGGGGAGAGGAGAAGAGGGGAAGAGAAGGAGGAGGGGTAATTTTTTTTAATGAAATCAATGCAATGCTGCTTTAGTGTAAACACCAGCTGTGAGCAGGGATAAAACAGCACCTGAGTCTTTAAAGCTGTGTTTATGTTTGCAGTGTTTCTACGGCTGGAAGAACGTTATGTGTCGAAGAAGGTATCACCATATTCTTCATATTCAGGCTTTGTTTAGTTGATACGATCTGCCTGTGTGTACTCTGCTTTCTGATGAGTCTTTCCTTGCAATACTGCAGTGCCTCAGCCCCACACACACACACACACACCTCTACTGCAAGCTTATTCAGCAGTCCTGCTCCCACTGGCACCCAGAGAAGACAGAGTGCTCCGACCAGGCTGTTCCCCCCCTCCCTGTCTCTCTCTCTCTCTCTCTCTCTCTCTCTCTCCCTCTCTCTCTCGTGCTTTTTCAGCAACACAGGCAGCTCTGTCCTACTACCAATCCCCACAGTTATGAGAACAGTCTGACGGTGTCCCCTCAGGCTCATTACATCACCCTGACTGACCTGAGATCTGTAATGCAATCTAAACTAAGCAGACTGAGAACAGCAGTAAACACTACAATACCATCTGAACAAGTGTACGCTATTCTCAGCCTGTTTTTTTGTCACAGATTTAAATTATTCATGTGCATATATTTGTCTGGCACTGGGGACAGTTTGTGGTTCATAGACCTTACATGAACTTTCAGCAGTATCGCTTCTTTGCATAGTAAAAAGCATTCTGCCCTGTGCAGAGCTAAAGCCATAAAAAGCATTAGGCTTCTGAGAATGAGCCAAACAAAGGAAGTCAGTTGTATGTCAGGTGCTGGTGTCAGTTACAAATAGTAAATAAAAGGTTGTAGAGCCAGATTACTCCTCAAAGAAACAATGGACTGTGAATGTAAAAGGTTTGCATAGCATGATGGGATAGACCACATATGGGTATTGAAGTTTTTATGTATACCTCATAAGGTTAACTGAGTGCACTGAGGGCTTACACTGCTTATAAACCAAGAATTAAGTAGCACTATAAAAGATTAGTAGGGTTTGTTTTTGAATTTCATAATTTAAGGGCCAATATGTATAATGAATGGACACATTAGTCATTCTTTTATTTGATTATATTTTAGCTAGAAACTGCAGATTGTATTCACTTGTGCAATATTATGCAAATATGTACATTGCTGATACAACAGTCTCAACAGATTCAACAGTGTGACCCCATGTGAATTAATCGGTAAATATGTAGTAACTGCTAATTAATATCTCTTCTATATTTTGCATGTTGTATATTCAATTATATGGCATGACCATGACTCTGCCTAGAGGGGGCCATCCACCAGACATCAGTGACCGGGTAAGGAGGCTATTAGTCAGAGAAGCAACCAAATGGCCAAGAGTAACTCTGAAGGAGTTGGAGAGATCCACTAACCAAACAAGCACCATGTTGCCAAAAGCCACTTTGGAGATAGAAAATGTTCTAAATGTAGAAAAAGCTTATCTACACATTTTTTGCTTTGGCACAAAGTGCCTTAGAAACCCAACATCACTCATTACCCCGAAAGCATCGTCATGGCAGGCAGTGAAGCACAGTAGTGGTAGCATGATGTTCACCCATTACCCACGGCCTCTTGGTTGACTAATCCCCTCTTTACTCGATCACTGGCTTTTGCAGGCAGTGTCATGGTTGTGTCATATTTTTTCTATTTTTTAGTAATGGATATAATGGTCTTCTGTGGGTTGTTTTGTTCCTTGGTGTTTTATGTAGAAAAGGTCAAGTGGGTGAATGTTTTCTACAAGTAGAAAATGCAGTATTACCTAAAATTATTATACACTGTCTTTTTAAATACTATGTGCTGTAAAATTAAATGGTAGTGAGAGTCATTAAAAAGATCACATTCTGATACTTCATTTAAGATAACCTCCTTATCAGCCATGTATTCTGTTAACACTGTCTACAGCACTCATAATTCAGCCATCTAACACTATGTAATGGTATCTAACACTCTGAAATGACCAATGCTTGCTTGAATTTGTGTGTAGTTGAGGGCAGATGGATGCCTTTAGAGCTCCCTGCTGCTGGCCATCTTTCTTCAACGAGTGCTGCACAGCGTCTGCGCTTGGCACGCTCCCTCAGAGCCATCGCCTCCCTCCTCTGCTCTTTTCCTCCTAGTTTTTATAGGCAGAACAGTGAGCAGAAACAGGAGAGCAGTCAACTCTATGCATGCACTGGCTCTGAAGAGCTATAAAGATGAATGAACTAAATCTTGAACAATTACATAAGTCGAGTTGGAGGAGGGCATTGAGCAAGGTGTAAAAATAGTGCAAGGCTAGGAAGTGTGTTTGGATTGAGTAGGCATACAGGGATATATAAACAGTGTTTGTCTTTTTGCCGTGTCCCATTCTGTTATTCAGCTGTAGCAGTGTGGACTGATGAAGTGTTGGTTCATGATAAGCTTTTAATAAAGTCTCACGGCACACAGACAAGTATGAGCTCTCTGTAAACATACAGTAATGACATGCTACTGTGCCATGATAAATTATGCAATTATCTTTTTTTTTTAGTACAGTCTGGGTCGTAAAGCTTCAAGAGCTTCATGTTCCTCTGTATGCAGCGTTATTGATCGCAAATGCAGCATCAAAATTAGTAACTCTAATCATAGATGCTTTAGAAGGACTGCAGACAGAGCGAGGACATTGTTTCATAGTATAGCTTAAAGCAATCACATTGCAGTCCAGTGGTAAACATTAGTGTGTGTAGCTGCGTGCTAGAGCTCGTGGACAATAAATCAGTATGGACTGCCGGGGCAGAGACAACAGTACAGAGGTGCAGTCCTTCCATCGATCCAGCGAAGTGGCAATGGTTTCACTGCAGTGGAGTCATGTACCATTCTACCTTGAGGCCATCACGTACACACACACACACACACACACACACACACACACACACACACACACACGAGAAGGAGTGAAGAAACCTTGAGGAAATCCATAAGGACAGATACTTATTGTCAGTTACTTTGCACTATGTATGTGTGTGTGTGTGTGTGTGCATGTGTGTGTGTGCAGTATAGTTTATTTCATATGCACAGGCAGTACCAAGTGTGTGGTGTTATCTTCCTCTACGAAGACTTGAGTCTCGAGCAAAAGTAGGAAAGAGACGACAAATCGAGGCTGCAGGTGACGCAGACGGACTGGAGAGGAGCCCTGCGTTTCCATGGCAACGCACAGGTGAAGGTGCAGAGGGCTAATCAGGTGCTCCATTTGCGGTATTGTCCCACTCCCTTATACACAAATACCCGTCCACACCAGTCTCTCTCTTATACACCCACACACACACACACACACATACACACACGACACACACACATGTGGTTTTCTCTTGCCTGAAGTCTTGCATTAAGCTTTCAGTGTTAACGATTATCAGCACAAGCCTTTAGTCATCAACTGGAACAATGACCTCCACAACACAGAGAGAAAAGGAAAGGGGGGGGGAAAAAAGCACAGTAGCTGTGTGTAGGAGGATTGATGGTTTTGGTGACACACTCCACTCATCCCTCTCTCCATCTATTTTCCAAATGGCACACTCACCCACAACTCCACAACACCTCCCTTCCTTATAAAGCAGACTCTGTAGCAAAATGGCCGGCTGTGAGTGCGATATCTCAGTGCTATTTTTATTTAGGCCCTGATTTTCCTTAGAACGATTTAAGAGTTATAGTACATCTGCTCAGAGCACACATCAGATATTGTCATGCAGCAAGGATTACTCAGCTGACACACAGACACACAACCTGAATACACACGCAAATAAACACTCACGCAAAAGAAGAAGAAATGAAGCACTGCAGAAGAAACACACATTTCGTTGGCTTCCTGTGAGTTGGCCAGAAGGGACATTGCATTCTGGCCTACTGCGCGCACACACACACACACACACACACACACATGCATTATGCTACCACTACCATCCAGATCTGATACAGACTCACACAAAAAGCACCTATTACTGTGCAAATTCCATCAAATGGAGTTTCTCAGAGGACAAATATCAAGTTGTCAATTGGAATTTCAAGCGATTTTACAACCAGGCCCTCGGGTGATGGGAGAAATTACCAGCGCTGATATAGAGTTATATCAAAGCAATCTGTTTTCTACTTAACCTCTGCCTGAACTCATTCGTGTTGTGTATGCATGTGCATCATCTTGTTCAAACTGCACTCACCATCGCTATGTGACATTGTTATTACTGTCATGAGTATTTGACTTAATCTTGTCTGAGCATCCGTACAGATATAGTCATATATTCTGTGCAAGTAGGTTTCATTAATTTATTCATATTCAGTAGCCACTTTATCCTGGTCAGGGTTAAAGTGGTTCCAGCCTGGGAACACTAGACGCACCCTGGGACGCCTGGGATACCACACACACACACACACACACACACACACACACACACATGCTCATTCAAGACGCACAGACTGATAGACAGACAAATAAAAATGTACATTTTTCCTGAATTTAATGCAAGATGCTGTGACAAATTTCACTTGACTACATTTTTGCCTTTTTCTCTCTTCTCTTACTTTACCACACGGCTCTCTGATGACTTCTCTGCACCACAGGCATACAAGCAGGGCCGGATTCAGGGGGGTGCTGGGTTGGGCTACGTCCCCAGTAATCTGTTTTACTGCCAGATTACTTAACATGTGCAGATTTTTAATTCCCAATCCAAGCAGTGCCTCTTGGAGAATCAGAGACTCCTCTGGAGGACTTGGAGGTCGGCACTCCTCCAGTTAGCACAGCTACACAGTCAGAAAAGGGAGATGTTGCACCTCTGCTAGTGTTGCCTATGGTTTAAATACAAATCCCCAGCCAGTTCTACAAATCCTACACTATGGGCATGTTTAACCAGTCCTAGGGCATTTAGCCCATGTTGGTATCAATGCTAGAACACTCAGTTAAGATAGGCGCATACATCTGCTTCTTCTGTTGAAGATTTGGGCACACAAATGATATTGTAAGGTACAGATATTAACTATGAATGAAATTAAATATAAATTGCATATTGCAGATAGCCTGCAGTTCTTCATTATGATCCAAATCTTATATTTCTTTGGCAAGTACAATGACCGTAAAAGAACGCCCACTCAAACATTATGACTGCATCCCCAAGCTACACAGGCTAAATCAGGCCCTGCATACAAAACCTTCAACATCACACTTACCATTGTCCTCTCAACACTGCCATTAGGACCAAATACTTACCAGACTTATAATTACTTCATATATTTCTAATACTTATTAGGCTAAATAGGACCTGCGTCTGCATCACCGACATGATAATCCCATCAAGGACAAGGGCATGTAGCTGTGCTGAGAGTGCTTTCCTGACTTTCCTCTAAGCTACAGCTGCGACCGCTAAATAATTAATTAATCAACACCTTTTGATTTGAGAATTTAACCACGCGGTGGTATAATTATTGTAATCAGCACATAATCTCTGTTCAAAGAAAACTGATTTGTCTATTATTCAGGCATGACGCCATAGCTCACGTCACATATATGCTGCTTAAAACTCCAGGGCTCCCAGTGTAAACCCCCTCCCGCATCCCTGAATAAAATATTCAACTTTAACTTCTCAAGATTCGCAGCCAATTATTCAGTTATTTGACATCTATTGTAAATTATATGGTAATTATTCATTAGCTATAGTAAACATTTATAGTATGTAGTTACAAGAACCAGGATTCTACATGGAGACAAACCAGAAAGTGTAAACTCCTCTGTCCGGAAGACTTTCCTGCGCTGGGAATCTTTGCAAAGCACTGTGACTGTTACAAAGCGCTGACACTTGAGACTCCATCCATAAACGTTATATTAATGTCTCCTAACAAAAAAACCTTCATCACATCAATGATTGTACGTTTATTATTAGTCTTTATATAGATTATGTAAAGCATCTGCTATACAAGTCCCTGTGTATGAGCTGTTACTGTAGAAACAATAATGTATTAGAACGAGTGCATTAAAATAAACATGTCGTTCATGTTAGAGCAGGAATTATTGTCCGAGCCTTCTGATAATGCACACCTTCTGACCAATCAGATTCGAGAATTCAACTGCACTGTGGTATACATATAAATATAAATATCCCACCTCGCATAGCTAACAAGATAGCATTAAATGATACAGTAGCTGTATTGTTTATGTAACTTTTAGTTAGTTTGTGTTTGTTCCTGTTTTTTTTTTTTTTTGTACATATATATAACAAAGCTTTGAACCAGATGTGACAAACAAAATGTCATGAATAATGAAGTCAAATCTTGACAATAACTATAATAACAATAACTACAATGATCAGTCCAGTGAAATGACAGTGATGTGACAAGGCACACGTTCCCTTGAGTCATCTCTGTGGCCTGTTTCTCTGGAGCAGCAGGATAGAGACATGTTTACTGGGGGAGACTGCTGAGTCATGGGTAGAGTCCTTTTTGCAGAAGCACCACACTCGCCCCCCTCCCTCTCTTGCTTTTCAACAGCTCTCCTCCACCATCCAGTCCTTTCTCTCTGGCCTGCACACCTCCTCCCACTCTCTCCCTCCCACTCAATCTCTCTCTCTCTCTCTCTCTCTCTCTCTCTCTCGCTCTGTTTCATCTCATCTCCCACTCATGCCTGTACAATATCTCCCTGCTACCCCCTCCTAACATCTCACTCTTTCTCGCGTACACGCTCTGATATTCTCTCGCTTTCCCTCTATCGCTGTCATTTAATTAGGAAGAACCAGGCAGTAAGAGCAGGGTCAGAGGTCACCAGACAAGCACACACAGAGTCAAAAATGCATAATATACATATCTTCAATTGGACTAGCTGTCTCGGATTCAGCATTAAAAAACAGAAGCCATATTAAAGAACTGATAAAAGATTCAGAAAGAGTAACATTGCAGCATCATATAAGTAAACAGAGCAGACAGATTATTCAGAGCGTAGGAGTGGACAAGGACCATATTTCTGGATAAAGCATTTGCACAGTCATGGCACTGCTCTCATTCCAAAATGTGTCTTTATGCCAATCATATTAAAATGCAATATAGCTGGATGGCTTTTTGGTAATATTTGCTTGATTTTATAAGATGTAATAATGAAATCCTGCTCATGAGTATCCATTCAGATTCACTGCGTCGGTGAGTTAGGGGGACCTTCTGACCTATTTCAAAATTTTGCAAGTCATTGCTGTTTTTTTTTTTTTTTTTTTTTTGCAAACTATCGAGGTGTTTGCATCCTTCTGCCTTTGTACTATTTCCAGAACAAAGGGCTGTCAGAAGCTAAAGCTGAACATTCACTGTCAGGTAAAAAAAAATATTTCAGAGATGATTGACAAAGCTCAGTGGGAAGCGAGCAAGAACTGAAAGATGTTATTTGCATCCTTCCACTCTATCTTTCTCTATATCTTTAAAGTGGTGAAAGTAAGAGAGAGAGAGAGAGACAGAGAGAGAGAGAGTGCGTGTGTGTGTATGTGTGTGTGAAAGAGAGAGAGAGAGAGAGAGAGAGAGAGAGAGAGAGAGAGAGAGAGAGGAGGGGAAAATACAAGACAGTGGATGCCAATGCATTCAGTCCATTTTTTATTTCTCATGAGGATTGGCCACTACAGGAAATTGGGTTTCTTTAGAAAAAATTAGTGGCTCATTTTTCAGCTGTGTCATACCAGAGTAAAACATCAACATGACATTTTGTAGCAGAAACCCTGCATCTTACATTACAGCATGCATAACTAAAGCTAAAGCAATAACTGGAGAGCCTGCTGGCAAGCAACGTAAATAACTCAGGGAATACCGAGGGACGTGCTGTAGTTAAACAGACTTCTGAGAAATATGAGAAATACTCAGAGCCCCGTTTCTTTTATTATTATTATTATTATTATTATTATTATTATTAGTAGTAGTATTATTAGTATTATTTGCTGCCTCAGACATGTTAAAATACTGAAATACTTTTACAGAACTCAAGATTCAGAAGGCCATACAAGAATTATTATATAAATAATTATAATAATATATTTTTAAATGCTTCAAGAAAACAAAACAATAAGAATCTGAAAACAGATTAAAGATTTCAGATTACAGATCATTATCCATCATTATCCCCGATCAAAAAAATTATCCCCTGCAAAACAAACAAACAAACAAACAAACAAACAAAGAAGCAAGCAAATAAAACTCCCACTTTTTTGCTCCAAAATAAATCTCTTACACCATAGTGGCAGTGGCAGTGAGATGATGACATAGGAACAGCTCTTGCACCACCACTAACTACATCACTAAGCTTTCTTGTTCTTATGAACCTTTTGGTTGAAAATGATTGACAGTTCAAACCAAAAAAAAAAAAGATCTTTCCTTCCTTCATTCATTCATTCATTCACGTGTTTTGTTGTCCCTGTAGCGTGTGCAAACGCTGATTTCGGTGTTGGCCTCCTCTTCCCCCCCGCGCCAGACTACTATTAAAAGGCGCTGACGTCAAAGCGGCGGCCATGTTTGGCGCGGGCAGAAACGCGTCTCCATTGAAGAAGAAGCTGCAGTAAAGCCACGCAGCGCCAGCAGGAGCGGGCTTCAAAGCGGTCAGCTGCTGAACAGCGCACATCATCAGGTAAGAGACTATTCCTTTTAGGACTGTGAGACAATGTGGAAAAAGAGAGTGAGAGAGAGAGAGAAAGTGTACATTTTTAGAATGCTTTAGAATTCTTTCAATGCGGGAACCTCAGAGAGATTGCAGATTGACAGTGTTTCCAAGCAGAGCATTGAGCTCATGGGTGTCAGTGGTCAGTGTTAGTGCTGTGGTCAGAAAGGTGGATGGGATGTGATCATGATGGTGCTGTGAGGGGTTTGGGTGCTGGATGCCGCGGCCCGGTGCGCACGGTGTGGGCGGATTCTGCGCTTCAGCACCATGGACAGCGACAGCACTCTGAACACCGCCTCTCCTTCCTGAAACCGAATAATATTCATCTGGATTACACATTATACATTATACATTATACATTATAGATTACAACGTCGAAGCGAAGTGCACCTTTTATCTGGTACACAGATTTTTTTCCCCTTGCTTATCTATATTCCTCTAGATTTTTACATTCAAATTCGGTTTGACCATCAGTAATAATAATAATAACAATAATAATCAGTAATAATCTCTCTTCAGTCGAACCTCACGGCTTTACTGTAAACTGAGAGAGGTCGTGTTTATCTGCTCGCCGAGTAAACACGTCGTATTTAAACACACGCCTTGCTGCGGGGTTTTTACGCACCGCATGTGCCTTTGGTTTTGGCCAAATTGTTGCTCAGACTTCAGGAAAGGAGAAGAATGTTACTGACGAACTGGCGTGACGTCGAAAAAAATCATAATGATAGCTATGTAAATATATACATGTATAGCATTTATGATCGCGGAAACAGATCGACGAGATCACGGAAAGCGGGGGAACTGGCGTCAGATGGCGTGATAAACTGCGACATAACATGAAAGAGAGAGAGAGATAGAGAGAGGGACGGGGTGTTGTGGACAAGAAGGAAAGACATGATTACGCATCAAACATTAGTGCGCGTTTGTTGTCTTCTAGTGTTATTTCCCAAAAGAAAGAAAGAAGGAAAGAAAGAAGCGGCCACATCCTGTGTGTATTTACGTGACAGGGGCACTAATTACCGCCCGCGTCTTCTCAGTGACGGTCGGTGGGTGATGGGCGGGGCCTGGTGTGCGGGGGCGGAGAGGGGAGAGACCCGCACTGACGGCGCATCTGCGGGACCGCTGGTGTTCACGTTCTAACGCAGTATTTTATTATTATCATTTATTTATTTGTTTTTTTTTTAAACCGTGGCTCTGGGTGACACAGTCATAATCAGCATTAGTGCTCGTTAAACGGGAGCACGCATGCGTGGCTGCTGCACGCACATCTGTCTCTGTCCCGTGCCTGGTTCTTCTGTATCAATTCATCCTTTGTTTTAATGTGCAGAGTGTTACTGTTGTTGTTTTTTCGTGTTTATACTTAAGCCATTTTATGTGTACGCCATCATCCTACCACTGATTAGTCACTGCACACTCGTGACGCAGGAGAGAGGGAAAAAAATAACATCTTCATGTCGTGCCTTCTGGGAGAGAGGGTGGAAAATCCCGAGAGCTCTTCTCACTGACCTCAAATATTGATAAAAGCCTTTTTTTTTTTTTTTTAAACCAACCAGACACCCGCCGTGGAAAGGCGTCTATTGTGCAGGCCTACATTGTGTGCTTGTGGTTGTGCTTTTGTGAGAGGCAGGTGGGCTTGATCAGGGCACGACTGCTTAATGCGGCTGCTGGACTGCAGCGCTGCTGCTGCTGCTTCTCTCTGAAATGGTGACTCACGACGCCGAGCACGTTCACCAACCTGCACCAGTATTCACACCATGCCGCGGCTTTGCATTAACAACATGCCATGTTGTCAAGATGGAACCATTTGTTGATAGACATGAGCGAGTGCTGACGATACACTGACTGCATTGCATGTCCTTTTTTAACCCTTTCGTGCAAATCCAGATTCTTTTTCCAAATGTCTCATATTAAAATATATATATATTTTATGCATCATTATCATCATGTATCATTTAGATATATCATACATGGAGAATATCATTTTTGACACCCCCCCCCCCCCTCAAAAAAAAAAAAAAGTAATATTTACATCTATGATATTTTCACAGTTTAGGATTGTGCCTGATTTCAGAGGTAAAAAAAAAAAACTATCTAGCTTTTGCAGGAAAAAAAGAAAGAAAAAGAAAAAAAAGCTAAGGAATTCATTAGAGTATGGCACTTTATTGTTGTTCTTTTTTTATTTAGGATTTTGTGTGGAAAGTCTGTAAATATATATCAGAGCCGTGCTGCACTTAGACAGGACAGAAATCAAGATAGATTATTTATTTGATTTGGAGATGATTAAAAAAAAAAAAAAATCAGAAAAACATCCTTAAATTGACTGTCCATAAGTATTGGCCAGTGTGCATGAAAGGGTTAATATGATTGACAGCCAAATATTCCAGGATTAGCATGCAAAAATGTGAACACATCTAAAGTAAAAATAGAGTAAAAGGTTAAAAGTATGCTATTTATCCTAAATTCTGATAAGGGTGTTTTGTCTGTACATACAGACCAACTCCACTAGTCCCTTTTTTTCACTAATTAACTAATTAACACATGAATATGTGGAATGTGTGAATTCCTGCCTATATGTAGTGCCTTTATATAGACTAGATAGGAAAGGATTTGAGTGAATATTTGTGTGTTTTGGGATAAAGTTGTTTAGTTTGTGCCTCATGGCGATGCGTCAGGGTCGAGGGAATATGACGTCACAAAAATATGAATTCACAAAACGATATCTGGCCCCATAGCAACATTTAAAGGAGTTTTCCTTATACATTGTATAAAACCCAGTTTTAATCCAGCTTTAGTTCAGCCTGAGAAATGTGCAGGCAACTTTGTAGGCCTTTATATCAGCTGCCTGATGCAAATGTTAACATTTTAATTGAATGTTAACATTAAACGTATATGCTGTGTAAACCTATAGGCTATTCAATGACACCCGAAAGAATCCCTTTATAATCAACTTTATACACTATATGTGTCACGGCACTGTGTTGTGACTTAACCCTTTCAGACAGGGTGATGTTGTAAAGGCACATCATGATTCATGTTGATGGACTTTACAGTCTGGGGATCAATACAGCAAAAATAAGGCATCATTAGTTAAAACGTGATATTTATGGCATTTGGCAGACGTCCCTTATCCAGAGTGACTTTCATTTATCTCATACAACTGAGCAGCTGAGGGTTAAGGGCCTTGCTCAAGGGCCCAGCAGTGGAAGCTCGGCAGTGCTGGGGTTTGAAATCATGACCTTCCGATCTGAATCTGCCCTTCCAGTTTCAGATTACAGCCCGCTGATTCAATAAGTCTCGACTCCGTTCTGTTATGTAGTAAACGTCTCGACTGCTTTACGTAGTGAATGTCATTTGAGATCATTTATTGCATTCTTGATTAAGAATACTCGCAATACTCCTATACAGGGGGTGGGGAGCAAATAATAATAATAATAATAGTAATAATAATAATAATAATAATAATAAAAACAGATGTTTTCTTCTGTAATGCATGACTGTCAGATTCCCTCAGAAATGTTTACTTTTGTAAGGAGTTATTATCACATGGTATCATCATAACAGCTTTAGCACTAATCCTCTTGTGATATCGGCTTGCCAGAGAGAAAGATGTAGCTCTCCGTCAGTCTGTGAAGAAGCAGACATTTTTCTTTTCCTCTACCCTTCCATCTTTCGTGCATAAATGATTTAAAAACACTTCTAATGTTATTTATTTATTTAGATTTTTTTTTTTAGCTTAATTTTGCTTGTCAAGACTTAGACCTTTTCTAAATATGGCTTATATTAAAAAGTAAATGGATTGTCTGTATATACACACAGACACACACACACACACACACACTTATTCTTTCAGTGTGTGAACGAAAACTGCTAACACTTAAGCCTAAAATCTTTAATGTTGTCCAAAATTATACTGAACAAAACTTGACAAATATTACACAGTTTCAGAATGTTGTAAAGTACAGAGGTTAAAAAAAAACTATCTTCAATTTTAAAAACTACTTTATAGCATAAAAATATGGTTTAATTAATTTTGGATTTTGTGTAGAGACAGTCTAGACAGCAACAGTAATGGTGTCAAGTAATTTGGGGGTTATTTTTACGTCTTTGACTGTCTAAGAGTCGCCACTGTGGATGAAAGAGTTAAGTTTTTTTTGTTTGTTTTTTAATGAAAGGGTTAAGTGCTCCAAGTTGTTTTTAGACCTGTTCCTTGAGGCTGTAAATGGTAGATCTCTCCTGCTGTATTTGTCATGTTGGAACAGCTGCAATGCACTGGGTGTTGTTGCCATATATATCTTCCCCCATCCCCTTATTTATTAGTGATGCCTGTCCCCTGCTGCACAATCCTCTGGCTGCACTTACAGAAGCCGAGGGGGTCTGAATAATCGTCTCCTCGTCTGCTCTTTTTCCTTTTTTTTTCTTTTTCTTCAATGGTGCTGCTTAGATTATTGGTTCGCTTACAGAGAGCACAAAGTGAAAATATCCAAAGTGTGGACAAATAGTTTAAAAGAGAGTTTAAAAGACCACGACACCAATAGAAGGCATGTTCACAATGACTCGTAAAAAAAACATTTAAGTGTCGAAAATGATGAAAGCCAGAGGAATTGGACAGTGTCGTGCACAGGGGACTGAACGGGACTCAAGGAATCTGCTTTTTCATGAAGGCATAGAGCAAACGATAGACAAACGTGATCTTGATGCTTTATGGAAGCATTAAAAAAACATACTGTAAATAAACAGCTTCCCCAACGCAGTCTGAGAGATACCTGACACACAGTCTACTGAGAATGGACAGATTAGAGAGGATGGATGGATGTAAGAGGTCAGTTAAAGAACACTGAAGGGAAAAAAGACAAGATGCCCAGAATAATTAGTCTTTCTTGGGGTGGGATTGGGGTGGGATTGGGGTGGGATTGGGACGAGGGGGTAATCTGATGCTATTTAAAAAGAAATATATTTTTTTTAAATATCGGGAATTTATGTCTTTTGATTTCGCAGCACCTGCCTGCAGGTCATAAGTTCGTGTTTATATACAAGAGCAAATCCATTTGACTGAGCTCCGTTACAGGTCACAGGCCAATCTAAAGCCCGAGCTTCTGGGATTATAATGCCACACACTAATCCCTTTCTCAGTGCGCACGCTAGGCATCTGTTAGCCGCACATGTTCAGTCTTACCCATTTATATTCTCTCAACTTCTTTACCTTTCCAATGTGTGTCTCCAATCACGCCAGCAAAAGGTCCTTCGAATTCTTTAATAAGGGAAAATGATATAGAGTGCGCATGAGGGAAAATATTTTGCTCTTTTTTTTATTCCGTAAATTTGGAACCTATATTTGCTGTAGAATCAGATTTTCAATCCTAGATTATTTTTCTGAATATTATATGCACTGATTTGAATGTGACAATTTAAGTGACCATGACGTAGGACTATTATTCATCACAGAAGCACAAACGCCGAGATTGTTCCCGTTACATTTGTTCTGAAAAAAAGGGATTTTCTTGGAGTAGAAGGTGTGTGCGGTGTTTTTTTTCTTACGCAAGTGCGGCATGGTTACACCAAATCTTATAATTCTGAGAACCTAAGGGAAGATATTGTTCATATGTTCTGGCTTTTGGCACCCTAATTGCTTTTTGATGTCTCTTTTTTGCTGCTCTTTAAATATTTATCACTCGCTGATGCCAAGACCTGCTGCTTTCCGCTTTAAAGCTTCAGCTTAAAAGCTCCTCGGCTCTACCCTTCTTCTCGGTGCGTATAGTCAGGTCCTGATCTTCATCATCATCCTCGCAGCTTGGTCTTGGAGATGCAAATGTGAAACACTGCATTATAATAATAATAAACCTAATAATAATAAGTATAAACAGGTGCACATGCAACAAATACCTTGCTTGTATACCCAGCTGAAATGGTAAAACACAGAAGATGCTCGTTTTGTAGATGAGGCTGGTTGATGATGAGGATGTAGCACGCATCACAGATCAGAAATTCTGCCTTCTGCCATTTGCTTTGTTTATTGCCACGGCACCGTGCAACAAAATAATGAGAAAGCTTCATTTTAAACAGGCTTAATCTATTTAACAAGAAGATTTGGTCCCTTCTGGTCAAGCCTTGCAGTGCTAATTGCCTGTCATAAAATACAACTGATCCAGAAATGATTGCACAAAATAAACATTAGGTGAAGTACTTAAACATTTTCCAGTTAAGCAATTGAAGAAACTGTGTAGATTTTCTCTAAAAAAAATAATCAGCAACAAGAACTTTGTTTAACCACATAAACAGTTAATACCATCAAGTACAATAAATAACCATTTAAAAATGTTCAGTTTTTTCACTTTTTACTTTTTAAACAAGTTTAAAAAAAATAACATTTACATTTAAACAGAAATGCACAGTTAATTTGATTCCTGGTGTTAAGGTTCAAACCATTAGGAGCAAGTCGTTTGGAAAGGTTGCACCAAGCGTCATTAGAACTTCATGTGTTGTGGTCAGAGGAGACTAAAAGGATTTTGGTCATGAACACCGTCAGCACGTTCAGCCAGATCAATACAAATATGTTGCAGGAGCACAAAATCAATGTTCTGCAACAGCCAACTCAGTCTCAACCCCAGGTTTGAACTGTGGTGTGAATTACAGAGGGCAGTCCACAAGAATCACATGAGCTTGAAATGTTCTGCATAGAAGACTGGTCCAAGATCCATCTACAAGCGTAGACATTACAGGATGAGGCTTCAACAAATATTAGCTGTGGGTGCCAATACTTATTATTTTATTTTTTAAAATTAAACTATATATTTTAAATATATTATAAACATAATTAAAAATAATTTAAATATATGCTGTGTTTAAATATGTATAGCATAAAGCTCTAAATCTCACTCATCATGATACCATGTTGATTTTTGGTTATTTTTATGAAGTGTGCCAATATTTCTGGAATTGACAGCATCTTCAAGGAGCAGGGAGACGTGAGGGAATAGTGAAGAATAAGAGTAATAGTTTGCCTTTTAAACTCTTCCGTCCTGTTTTTTTTTTTTACATACTACAGAAAAAAAACGTTCATATGTTTGTTATTTATTTTTTTCAACATCTATGTTTTTCACATTTTTGTCATTTATTTATTTTTTTCTCTTTTTCCATGTTTATTATTTTTTCAAATTTTGGCTTTTTTGTACTATTTTTTATATCCACCTTTTCCATTTTTTTCTGCTCATATCTGCTGCAGTGGACTATTTTTATTCTTTTATATATAAAAAAAAAGGAAAATCTGATGAAGGAAAATCTGTGAATCACGTGACAGTGATTACAATGGACACAATGAACATATGAAAGGGTTCATGTGCGTGTGTGCTGGTAATGAATCTGTCCTATTAGGGCCAAACATCCTAAGTCTGGCTCAGTATGTGGAGAGACTGCAGGTAGGCTGCTGGATGTCGGGGTTGGGAGGGGTTTCAGTGCTGCAGTGGATTCTGGCGCTTTCACTGCAGGAGGATCACGGATGGGCATGTGAAACAGACCCGTGTTAGATCAACTGCAAAGGCATAAAGATTCTCATTATATCGCCAGCTTGCAGCACTGGGCACAGGGAAAGTGCTCCGGCCATAAATACCATTGTAACTTTATCATTCCCAGGTTTCCTGTTGTGTCCACACAGAAATAAATGCATTGTCTTGCCTGATGATTATAAGTACAGTGGGCTAGATGAATTAAGAAATATCATTTAAATTAGTAGCATGGCACTATCAGCAATATAAGCTCACAGCATTGTACTATAGGGACTGAAGAGGACTGAAGAGTAATGCCTACCTTTGCACAATTTTGTTTTCATGCTTTCTGCATTTTATTTGGCTTTTTTTTTCGGGTGCTCTGGGCTTCTGTTGATACAGTATGTTACAGATAAACAGCTTCCCTAATTTAGCTCATTAAACGCCTATATTGCATTACTTACAGTTCACTGGCATTTCAAGTACAAAGCATTTAACTTTGCACTTCAAATTTACATGTGGTGTGTTGAGCTTGCAAGTGGTGTATGTAAAATGAACAGTTTTATTTGGCACATATACATCACAGCGCAGTGAAATTCTTTTCGTCACATATCCAAGCTTGTTAAGAAGCTGGGGTCAGACATGATACAGCACCCCTGGAGCAGAGGGGCCATGCTCAAGGGTCCAACAGCGGCACCTCAGCAGCGCTAGGGCTTGAACCCCCCCACCCATCCGATCGGTAACCCAGAGCCTTAACCCATCAAGCCACCACATCACAGCTGCAATATAAAAATGGCTTGGATACATGCTTACTGTCAGGTTATTCTTGTGGAACAGGCACGGCCCAAGAATGGGGACACATCACTGAGAGAATAATGAATGGCAAGAAATGAAAAACTAAGAGAGCCCTATATCTAGCATATCCAGAATCCTGATACCTTGTACCTGATAATGGCACAGAACAAGTCTATTTCCTGAACTCTAAAATTCAAGGTTGAATGCGTTGAGTTTATTCCCCTTTCAGGGAACAGAACTGCTATTAGAACGGCTACAGGAGAGACAGAGGCTGCAGAAACAAAATGGCAGCCAGACTGGCACACAGACAAGCTGTTCTGATTAGGCCTGTGTAAGAAGGCGCTCCACATTTTCGCACCTCTCCCTGGTTTTTTTGGTGGGGGGAAAAAGCTTGAAGTTTCTCATACGAATTTAATTTCAAGCACTGCACGCAGTGGTGGAGAGATTACAAAACACTGACGTAAGTAAAAGTGCTGCTATTGTGGTAATAGTTTACATCCATGTTTCTAGGTGCATAATCAGCTATCTAGCAACACTGTCCTGGTTACCTGTAGGCTGTAGCAGCCCTTTATATTTAACACAACAGGCAAAAGCTACTGGACATCAACGTGTCATACTATAAAGCATTGAAAGATCTGGCTAGCTCATTCCTCTGAAGAGTTTGAAACTGAAGATACTTGATAAATTGGGCCAGGGATGCTCATCTGGCTTTAATGTCTCAGGCTTTATTTTGATTTGGTCTAGAAAGTAAGCATTTTTTTAATTGGCTTACAGGGGTTAAATGCATTATTATTATTATTATCATTATTATTATTATTATTATTATTTATACTCTTAAAGTGATTAATAATAAATATAGCAGAACTGAACATTTAATAAGAAATATTGTAATAAGACTTGTAGCCATTAGAACACTATAATCGATGACTATGCTTTTATAATTAGTACTCTCTTGCATCCTCATGGTCTTCAAGGGTTTTTTTTTTTCCACATTGTACAATTTGCACAATTTGCTTAAGCCGTGTGTTGGTGTTAATATCATGCCTGCATGAGCACAGATGTGAAAATGGCATTTGTTTCTGACAGTGGCTGCGTTCGCTATAGAGAAGGTGAAAATAATGACAGCTGTCAGGGGACTGGAAATGAGGCACTCTGTTTTTTTTTTTTTTAGCTTTTTCATTACACTGCAATAGTTGATTATGTTGCTGAGGACATTTCACCAACCAATGCCTTTACAGTGTAATGAAATATTGATGACAACAAGAGCTAAATAATGCATGTCTAATAAAGCCAAGACGTGATGCTGATTGAGTATAAATGCGTTACATTACTGTGATCTGTCAAGTGAAAGTAGGATTAATAAACCTGGTAGAAATATGGCTGCAATACCTAAAGAAATTGTAATAATATGCATCGCTGCACTGTACTCTGACATAGCCTGTCCTTTTACATTATTTTGCCCTTTAAGGTGCTCTAGAGAGAATAGTCACTGCACTCTGGGTGAGATCAGGTCTCTGAGTCAGGATGGGGGTTTCATCTCTCGACATAGGCCGTCTGACCTTCACTGAAATATGGGGAAAACAGGATATGAGGTCACAATAGTCACAATATGAGTCCAAACAGAATTGTCTCTCTCAATGCAAACTTAAGCAGGTGTACAGAATTGCAAAATCTCATTTCAAGAAATTATTAAGAGCATTTTTCAACATTTTTGATAAACGTATCACTTGGAATGGCTTATGCAACACAACAACCAGCAAGGGATATCATTGATTGTTGATTGTTTTCTACAGTACTGCATAAAATGACATCTTAGCAAGTTACAATATCTTGAATATAATCAAAATGATCTAGCATTTCCTATTAGACTAGACATTAGATTATAAAAAACCAAATATAAGATTGTTAAACCTATTTCTAGACTATAAGTTTGACTACATTCAAGATATTTTCACTTGGTAAGATGTCTTTTTTTTGTTGTGCAGTACTTTAATGCTCTATGTTGACTGTTGTTTTTGGCACGTGCATTCTCCTTGTCATTGTGTAATCTCTTTCGTCATGCTCTCTTGTCCAGATCTCTGCTACGTTGTTGTGAATGTTGTCCCGCGTTACTATGCCCTGCCATTTAGTTAACCTTGACCAGTCGAGGAAATCAGTGTGTAGCTTTTACTTTGTCAGAAACATATTTTACTGGTCACAAAGCAAGCTTGTTTTATTTACCCAGCAGGTAGAAACATAGAAATGGAGTAAATGACGCATGAAAGGAGCCGGAGGATTAAAGAGTAATGGAACAGATGAAAGGGAGAAGGACAGACCAGAAGAAAAGGAGTTTGGCATTTTTAGCGTAGATGGAACTAAACACTGCAGTACTTTATTGGAGACATAGTATTTATTGTATGTTTAAGTGGGCGTGGCCTTGATTGTTTTTTTTCAGAGCACTTTTAGGGGTTTCTCCTAAAAGTGTGTATTTGAAATCCATACTTTTTTTCAGGGCTATACCTTATTGCAGAGTTACATATCCAAGCCACATGAGCTTGTAAAGGGTGAAGGAAAAGGAAAGGACGGACAGTAAAGTAGCTTAGTGTTAGTACTGGGTTTAGACTTAATATTGATTGTCTCTGCCAGCTGAAAGTGCCATGGGACTTCATTTTGTTGTACTTCAGAAATTCCCTCCATTGCATGAAGATAATGCACAACCCTGGTACTGCTTGGATTCTCCAGTCATTTTATGGCTGCTTTCGGCTGAGATTTGTTTTGACGTGTCCTTGTTTGCCAGGCTGTTGGTGGTGAATGTGGCTCGCTCATTAGCATTTTCTTGGGGAAATTCCTAGAGATCATTTTAGACACTAACCATTAACACACAGACCAAATAAATAATGCAATAAGAGAAAGAAATCCACATCAATTTTCTGCTCTGCCATTGATTAAGAGGCTTTGTATACTGACCTAGAGCCTTGGTCATTCACTAAAGGTGAAGTCGGTGATGAAGTAGGTTTCAGTGTCTCTGAGATTCTATCCTTCATTTTCCATTGCAGTATAAGGTCAGGCTGCCACATTAAATCTCATTGCTCAAGTTTGGTTCATGTAATGAATAGAGGGCATGTTCTGATTTTATAGCACCTTTAATGTCTGCTCAGGCCTAATTGAATTTTAATTGTAAATGCAACATCAGAATATGTGTGAACTCTATAGCTGCTACTCATATTTGACTGCTGAACATGATATATCACACTTTTGTTCCTGTACTGCCAACTGTGTAATTAGAATATTTTTAAGTCTTCTTTGGGAGCAAAAAAAGAGAAAAATTTTTTGTTTCCACCAAAATGTTCTTCCAGCACCCTGGGGATCCTGCTGGCTGTCAGCAGAGAAAGTACATAGCTATCTAGTAATGTGCATGAGAAGAGAAAAAAGTGACGGTACACCAAACTCCTTGGGGTTGAATTTTTATAGGCTGAGTTCAACAGACATGAAGATGCTTGTTACATTCCCACTCATAAAGGTTGCTCTGCCTTCATTGTTATACAAGTCCCTGCTGCTTCATCATTATACAATTCCCTAAAAAGCCATCCAATACATAACACAGAGCCACTAGGTTGTGGAACTTGCAAAGTAATTGTATAAGGAACCAGGTTTTTTTTTTCCCCCGAGGTGTTTATTGATGCCATTTAAAATAGCCTGGGTAAATGAAATGGCTTTACTGCGACTATAAATCTAGCTGACCTCTGCAATTGCGAATGCTGTGAAGGAGGATAAATCTTCGATGGAAATGGATCTGAGGAGCCCTTTAAATCTGACCCAGCCTGACACAAATCCTCTCCCAACACTGGCCACTATTTAGGAGACTTGCATGGTTAAATAATGTACTGTTATGTAGGAGCTTCTTGAAATATTTAAATTCCAGATTAATAAACAGTCAAGCGATGTAAATAGTCTAACTCATGTATCTCTTCACTCTCTGTCCCATTTTCTTCCAGCTCTCCCCATCTCCCTGTAGGACCCGCATTTCCCAGTTGGAGGTCAGCTCCACCAACTCCACCCCAGCAGCCATGGCAGATGACGCAGACATGCGCAATGAGCTCTCGGACATGCAGCAGCGTGCCGACCAGCTGGCCGATGAGGTGAGGATGAGAGCCAGATTTGAAATTACTTTGCATTAATGTCTGTTATGCTGTTTGGTTCATTAGGTTATCAGCATATAAAATGGTGGAAGGGGTATTTTCAGCATTCATTAGAACTGTGTAATGAATACTCATTTCAGTCACGCGGGGGTTCAGTTATGATTCATTTCAGTGGTCGTTAAAGTTGTACCTTGATGGTAATTGTGTGGTGAGGCGAACTTTTGTAGTTTTTGCATATGTAGCTGACGTGGCAGTTCTTTCCTTTGCCACTAGAATGCTTCAGGCTGTTTGCCATCTTGCTACTGGATGTAGACACTGCAGACATTTCTGCCTCCATTTGCTAAAATTCATGTGACGTATTTATGAGCAAAGTGAGGAGCAAAGCCTGATCTCATGAGAAATTTACACCAATTCAAATCAACTAGGGTGATGAGGGTGGAATGAATGCTAACCAGGTACAAATGCTAGCAAATGCTAGCTCCTACAGTCTCAATATACATATGTAGCTTTTACATATAGCAATAATGTGGCACTACAGAGAAGAGTTGACTCTCTCATCTGGAGAGTAATCCCACAGTTCAAATCTCATAGCCCTCCAAGGCAAGGGATGGGCCATGTGCTCAGTGAGGGCAGGGTGGCATACTCTTTCTCCCCTATCAATCACAGCAAAACTAGCCAATCCTGGGCATCCGTGAGCTCATGCATCCTGAAGGCGGTGGATAGCACTGTCACGCAGGTGTGTTACACTACCCCCTGACACTTGAGTTTTGTGGAACTTCCATATTTCACTTAAGTGACAATTCTAAGAATTATTTTTCCAGATAGGGAAGGCTGTACTGTATATGATTCTTCAAACAACAAATGTGATATGACGGTAAAAGAGTCCAAATTCTCACATGATGCCTTTCATACAGAGGTGTATTCAAGTATGACTGTGAAGGCCTTTAGATGTCCAACAGGAAATGAACAAGCAGTAATGGCACAGAGTTTAGCATTGATTATTTTGATATATGTTGTATATGATAGAGTGAGAGTAAAAAAAAGAAGAATTTCAGTAACTTAGTGCTGTCAGTAATAATAACTGCTCTCTCATTAATTACCATGTACTTCTGTTCTCTACCATGCTTCTCCCACATATCTCAGGTCTTAAAGAGCTTTGTCTTCTATCTTTCTTCTGTTTATAATGTTTTGCCTCTCTTTCCACAGTCACTGGAAAGCACTCGTCGCATGCTGCAGCTAGTGGAAGAGGTAAGCCATGTATACTGCATATAGTATATATACTATATCACAACTATATATAGTATGCTATCCATTAAGGAGAGTGAAATGTGGTCAATACAATTTTAAAGGAAAAATTTAATAAAAAAAAAAATGCTGTCTTTAATAATGAAATTAACATTTTGAAATGAAATGAAAAACAAAGGAACACTGTTAGAGGCTGAGACTGTATTAACTAGCCCCGACTAGCACAATTCTTTGTTAGACATGTTAAAGAAAATTATTTGAGCAATAGTGAGATTGTAGTATTGTGTAAGTGTGTGTATGTGGGGGGGATGAATTACAAGATGGGAATCAAATGAAATGAAAACCCCAAACTGATATTTGAATAAGAATCATTGTGGTATATCAGTTGGGTTGTGTGGTCTCTGTTACATTTCTGTCTGCTGCCTGCTGAGCACAACTGACAGATGGACTTTGTGGCCAGGAGCAAGTTTAGTCTTTCTTAACAAGGCTAGACAGGATGACAGTTGGGTGAGATGGAGAAAGGAGATGGACGAGAGAGAGAAAGAGAGAGAGAGACTCCAGTGGTCTCTGTGCCATACATCTCAAGGTCATGTTTATAATGAGTGTCCATAATACTCTTAAGGCAGAAAAGAGGACAGCAATACATGGCCTCTAAAGTAAGGAACAGTAAGGAGTGAGGACAAACCGTAGATGATGGAGGGAAAGACTGACTGAATATGGAGACATATTGGCTCTCAGCAAATAATTATTCAGTTATTGACAAGACCTAGATAATCTAGGCTGCAAAATGTACGATACATTCTCACAGTCAGGTTTTCCAGAGCTGGGAGGACACCCTGACACTAACGCATTAACCCCTCAGGATTCATTTACTTGCTGAAGCAGGCGTGGCTGCCGTGCTCCATTTCAGCCTGATTTATGCCACCATGCAGCCTCTTGATTATAGGAAGCATTGATGCTGCTTCCACTGCAAATGCTGACGCAGCCGCTCTTCTGATTTAAGCTCAGGCACATTAACTGTTGCTTCCAAACAGCACAAAAGAGGACAGTGGAGCTAAAACATCCCAAGGAACACACCTGATTTTGTGAAGGTTTTTTAATAACTTGTGTATAAAAATAACGTGAGAGGTGGGAGATGTACGCAGGCCAGCAGAAGTCAATACGTTCACTAAAGCTAATCAGTGACTCAGTCAAGTACTGAGTATTCAATATATCGATGTCTGTGTCTTAGTGTTTCATAACCTCATCCCAACTTAGTCTCTGAGTTTAAAGGGTACAACTAGGAATGTAAAAAAAAAAAAGTCATGTGTGCCTTGTTCAAGAACCAAGGATACCACAGTGCTCTAATTTGTATAGATTGATTGTGCAAAGACATTCATATGTTTTCATCCAGACCATAGTTTCCCTGCTTTGTGGCGTTTTGCACATATGGTAAAAGTTAGCTGGATCCTATAATAATACTAAGAAATAACATTCTGAATGAAGATAATCTGATTTAAGTCATTCTCACTAGTGATGATTAAGTCTAACCCGATATTATAATTCCCAGAAGTGACCATTTGCTGTATCATTTTCATAGTGCAGTTATTTGGCCAAAGCATAAGGGTTCAACACTTACGTTTTTGCTCCTGAATCCTAAAAGTTGAACTCCAAACTTCATACGGAAGGAATTTATCCATTCTAAAGGCTTCCTTAATCCTTCCTTAAGGATGCCACTGAGCCATTCATTTAAGAACTTTGATGGTTTCCGTGATAAATAAGCTTCAACAATTGGACTATAATCAGTGCTGACCCAGTCCATAGGTATCCCCTCTCTAACAGGTTTCTCAGAAGCAATGTTGCATGCCGTACATAATTAAGATTCATCACGCTTAATCTGAGGAAAGGAAGAAGGCAGTGTGTTTGGTATCTGTGCATTCCTAACTGCTGGTATTTATCCTACACCTTTCCCTGAGTCCAACTCATAAGACAACTCTGTAACCCTGTAACCTGACATTTCGTTATCCTGCACCTTTCCTTGACTCCAATTCATAAAAGAATCCTGTAACTTCTCCTAGTGATCGTACCTCATCTTTGTTTCCACTCTTTCCTACTTTCTTTCACCATCATCTACGCCAACCTCTCCATGCCTCTTGATGCATAGAGTAAAGATGCTGGTATCAGGACTTTGGTTATGCTGGATGAGCAAGGAGGTAAGTCTAAATGCTTTACAGATGGATAATGAAATCATGATTTGGTTACTTACATAGAATCTGTATTTCTCATTGTAAATGTATACCAGGTATTAAGTAATATTAAGTAATCTAACTGATTCGCAGATGATGAATCAAACTGATGACTTAATGAACCAATCGATAGTTCGATTATTTTAAAAAATATATATGTTTTAGGGTGTTTATTCACTGTTTTCCTTTCAACTAACATCTTTCTGAATCTTTCCTTATCCTTTATACTTCTGTCCTTCCTACCTTTTGTGCCTCTTTACTTCAAGATGCACACTAACAGAAAAAAATGTGGCCACTGAGACTCTCAATTAACTGCCTTTTGTATTTTACATCTGGTCAGTTTAAAACTGTACCATCAGTAGAGAAGATTTTAAATTTAAAGAAGAATGAGTTTCTTTCTCTGTGTGGGGAAAAAAACGATCGATTTAGCTGGTGATGACAAACATCACTCTTTCCCATTAAACACTAATATCTTTTTTTTGTATAATCCCTGGTTACCTGTGTCAAAACCATGCTTTGTAATGTGATTATGTGGCATACAATATCAGAAAATTAATCCAAAGTGCCAACCAATGTCCAGTGACTTTGCCTTGAGCCCTGATTTTAAAAAAAAAACATGATCTTGGGACATTTCAAGGAAATTGTTTGATGTGAAGAAAGACAAATTGTAAATTCAGTAAATTTCATTGCCACTAAAACCATTACATTTTCACCACTGCAAATGCTTAAGAATCTCCATGAGGTTAATAATGGTTACATTTAGGAAAAAAAGACCAGGTTTTGTGGAGATAGATTTATTTTTTTTGGCAACTTCACCTGCACTTAATTCAATCAAGTTACTGCAAATTTTGTCTGAGATTTCTCTGAATATGCCTACATGCTAGAAACCAATAAATATGGCTTCAAAGCCAGGGATTCTACAAATCTGACGATGGTGCTGGGCTTTCTTCTTTCCAGACCCATCCACAGTCTGCCTTTCTTTTTCTCCCCTAACAACATATCTAACAGTGCCAGACTGCATCCCCACTGATCACGCAGCCACCTCCGCCATGTTCATGCCTTACCCCCACCCAGACAAATAAACTGTGATTTACACATACTGTTTTAGTGAGACTCGAAGACTCTGACTCAGCATGCTATAGCCTTGGGCTGGGGTGAGAGATTTCTTTCCTGAGGTTTAATTAAAATCAAAAGAGCTCTGAAATGCTGCTGGGCTCTTGTCACTGTTACTGCTTTTGACCTCAGGGATCTGTTTCAATACTCTGTGGACCCTCCCATTATGAAGTGGTCAATTTTTTTGTTCTCAAACCCATTTTACTTTAGAAGGAAATATCTTTATTTATATATATATATATATATATATATATGGAAGGTTTTCAAGTGTAGGTATCCTTTTGCTGTCAGTAGATCCACTCAAATGCATGCTGTCCCCTCTAGATAAGCCACATCCAGCTTGATAGTGTTCATTTCTCCAAAAAAAAAAACAATAAAATTCATTCCACTGCTGTCATCCCTTTGTCCTGACCAGAACAACTCGATCGTGTTGAAGATGGCATGAACCATATCAACCAAGACATGAAGGAGGCCGAGAAAAATTTAAAAGATTTAGGGAAATGCTGTGGCCTTTTCATATGTCCGTGTAACAAGTAGGTACTGACCATGTGACGGAGGGGTCTTTTTTTGCGTATGTGGTGGCGTCCGTTTTTTTTTTCCTCCTTTGTTTTCCTTTTGTCACAGTGACTGTCTGAAGTTTTTTTTTTCTTTCTGTCTTCTCTTCTTTGTCCTCTCTTTCCTCTTTTCTTTCTTTCCTCCCTGTCTTCTTCTGACGTGCTTCGTTCTGTGGGGGATAAATTGCTTGTTGTTTAATCAGAACAACTGGAGCGCATCGAAGAAGGGATGGACCAAATCAATAAGGACATGAAGGATGCAGAAAAGAATTTGAACGATCTAGGAAAATTCTGTGGGCTTTGCTCCTGTCCATGTAACAAGTAGGTGCTGCTTGCCTGCCTGCCTGCCTGCCTAAAAATATTAGAACATAAAATAATACACCCTAGGAGTCTAGTAGTCCTAGCCAGCAGTAGCCAAACTCACAACCCACGCTCTTCATCACGACCTGCCCCAAAGGAAACAACAAGCATGAGCCATTGGTCGAGCACACACTCTCACACACACACATACAGCTGCCCTGCAGACTTGGCTCTGAGTCCTCTATGAGAGAGCGACTCTCCATCAGATATATACGAAGTAAGGCATGCTGCACTGATTCTAAAGTCTGACTATGCTGTAGAAACTGCTCTGAGAACCGCATGCAAAGATGAATAGGATGGTCCTTTAGAAAACTTTAGAGTTGGAATTGTCAAAGGATCCACCATTAAAAACTGTATGGATGTGCCAAAGTTGAATTATTAATGTAGCAATACATTTTTTAGTGTGCGTGTCAAATCGGACACTATTGTCATTTTGGTGAGCTTTTGGTGAGCTAATTTATCACAAATCAATCATGGCAATTTTTCTTTAAAATTCAACCTTGCTTTAATTTATTATAAAAAGAACAAATTCATTAAACATCACAAGCTGACCAAAGTAATAAACGACCTTCCATGCAACTTTGACAGCACATCCATCAATGCCACTGGCTTGAATGACTGAAACAGCATGTCCCTGAATGCCAAATGCATGTTGATGCAACTCTTGCTATTAATGATATTAATCTTGATATTAATGCTGCCTGTTAAACCTGTTAAACAATGAATACATAATGACATTCACAATGCTGAAGATTAACACATATTGTTTCTCATTAAGCACGTCAATTAACACAATGTTAAGCAGGTCTACATTAGGATTTAATACAGGAGTGGTAAGGAAAGAAGAAGACGACTGATCAAAAGACTGTGAGATAGCATGTGCGGTGGAGAGAGCCATGTTTTCACTGGTTACCCCAAGGGGACAGCACGCCAGATCTAGGTCAGGCAGAGAGGGTTTCGGTGACATCTGCTTTAATTTGATTATATTGGCCACTGTTAGCAATGCCTTTGGTTGTATAAGTCAAATAAAAGAATATCCATGCAAATAAACCATTGCCATTTTAGCCTAGAGCTAATTTGACCCTGATTATAAGTAAAGGATAAAATATGATGGGCTGTGCTGTTATAGAAAAATAATCAGTGCTAGGCCGATGTGATGCAGCCACATCATGTCCAGCCTGAAATTCTATAACAGCATGTCCTGAAGTGTTTTATTCCTCTTATACCACAGCAATTCGCCCAAAATTACAGGGTTTTTTTTAAGTACTAAAGAATGAGACATCATATTTTGTAACCAGTTAGTTACATTTAATGTTTTACAGCGTCCTTGAGAGAAAAGATAGTTAGCTGTTGTCACATACATTATGGCAGCTATAAACAACCGTTCCCTCACTTTCATTTGAAGTTAATAAGACAGAGAAAAAAACACAGAGACTCCAGAAAGCACAAATTCTTCTTTCCTGAAGACTTTCCTGTGTTGGAGAACTTGAAGTAAATGCTTTACCTCTGACTGTTACAAAGCCTTGGCTTATGTGGAGCATCTGCCATACAGGTCACAGTGAATTCGTATTTAATATCGCATTTAGCTTTAACAAATTTCAAACTTACTAAAACATTAAGCAGTTAGCAAACAAGCTCCAACCTTGAGATGGATTCACCTGCTTTGTTTAGCAGTATGATATAAAGTTAGTTATAGCTTAGATGTTAGATATACCATACCAGCGACGTATCAGTCCTAAGAAGAAATCTTTGTTAAAGTCCCCAAAATGGCCAATTTCTTTCAAATTATTGGTTATGACTTTCAGACAGAAATTGCTTAAACATACTCATAGTGTGTAAGGGGTTAAAAAAGCATTTTTGGGTCATATATTTCAACATCACCTCTTATGCAACTCAGAAACTTCTGCTTCCTTGTCACATAGATTTTACATGACATGCACTATATTGCTACTGACTACATACTGTTTGGCATTTATGAGTATCACAGGCAGTGTGTTAAAGCAGTCAAAGCATCCACCAGCCTGCAACATTAAATAAAGCTAAACACACTGCCAAGATAGTTAGATGGTGGAGAATAAAAATAACACTGCAGTGGGCAGTCTAGCTTTTTCTCAGCTTAGCTTCAAGATCTGGATCCTTGATAACAGTATTTATCCATGTGAACAATACCAGAGTTAAATGTTCTGGCTCATTTTAAACAAACGATGCTAAACTAGATTGCACTTTAGGAGGATGACAGATGTTCTTATAACGAGTGGAAAAGAACGAGAGTAAAACAAAGTTCGACTGGTAAGCTAAATGTGATCGTTCTCAATCAATGCAAATTTTCTGAAGGATTTGTGGCATCTAATACTATACATATCATACGGTAGAGACAAAACTTAATATAATTAGTTTGTTCCCAGTTATATGCCCAGCTAAAATGGTCAACCCTATAATAATCATCAACCATAAATATTACTACTGCAAACAGGGCGAAAACATTTTACCAGTGGAGCCCAAATTAAAATGGTGGCCTAGGAATGGGTTCTCATCCCTCCAGTTTCTTTTCTTTTGCAGTTGTTTGCACTTGTCTCTGACAGTGTGGCAGTCCTGTTATTCTGTGTTGTCTGTCTGCCAAGGCCTGTCTTCTTTGTTATTTGTCATAATCAGAGATAGGGAAACAAGCCATTATCACTGGGAAGGGGAAGCAGTCCAACAAGAAGTAATGCACTGATGACCTCTGAGTCCCAGATTTCTGTTGCTAGCTAGTTTCCCCTTGTTTTTTCATCTGTTAAACAAAGGTATGTGTTTTAGCCAACAAGCCATGTATGTTATATGTCAGCAAGGCCTAACATTTCAGCTAGAGCTGATTTGTTTATGCCTGTTACTGCCTGCCTGTTAGTCCAGCATTTGTCCACTGTTGCTAGTGTGTGTGGGTGGAAACACTGGTCATATGGAGGCTCTCCGGCCACCTCGGCGCTTATGTTCTTCATGATTCATGCAGAATGAAGAGTGGAGGCAGCAAGGCCTGGGGCAACAACCAGGATGGTGTCGTGAACAGCCAGCCTGCCCGTGTGGTTGATGAGCGGGAACAGATGGCCATCAGCGGAGGTTTCATCCGCAGGTGAGGCTTCCTTGGATGAGAGCTGGACTTGTCCAAAGGGGGCACACAGGGATGGTTAAGACAGCTATACCACAGAGACAGCTTTGATAAGATCACTTGATGTCACGTATATTGTATATAGCTAGGTCTGAGGTTAACTTAGTCTGCTGTGAGTAAATAATAGCGTGCATGCTCAGAACAATTACTCATTTATCTTCAGTAACCACTTTATCCTGGTCAGCGTTGAAGGGGACATACCCAGGATGGGACACCAGTCCATCCCGCTCACACTTATGCTCACTCATTCATGCCTATGGACAATTGACACAGGGAGAACATACGAAAGACATAACCCAAGCTCAAATTTTGAATCAGGGAACCCTAGAACCATGAAATACCCCTGTAATGTGCTCATGTCCTGTCCTGTATGTGATTGTCTATGCAGGGTAACAGATGATGCCCGGGAAAATGAGATGGATGAGAACTTGGAGCAGGTGGGAGGCATCATTGGTAACCTGCGCCACATGGCCCTTGACATGGGTAATGAGATTGATACTCAGAATCGCCAAATTGACAGGATCATGGACAAGGTAGGTCCCAGGAGAACATTCCGATTTTTAGAGGAAACAAGGTTTTATCATGCGTCTGTCTATAAAAGTAACAAAATGCATCACATTGCTAATATATTCATTTATGATTTTAACAAAAGGAAACGCATTTATGCAGTCACATGCTATTTGCACCTGGGTGAAAATAGGAATGTTGGAACGTTTAGCTGCTACCAATGTAACCCCTAATGCTAGCTAGGTGGTTAGCGATCTTGGTTGCTAGTTTTAATGACACAATTATTAGTCTAATAACTTAGCTAGCTTGATAGTCAACTTGGCTAGGGAATTTTTGTTAAATCTACACATTAGCTAGCTTGCAAACAACCTTGACTGATGGAATAATTGACTCTATATATGTAATAGTTAGCCTAGGATCAGCTAGGAAAATTTAAAATCACCCAATATTCAAGAGGTCACATTTGCTACTGTTACTGTAAACTATTATATTGCATAATGGATTGGCAGTATTTTATGCTAGGCAATAAGTCTAATAAGTCAGATTTAACACTGCATACTTGTGTGGGGGCATAATGCAAAGTAATAACTTGCATTTTCTTTTTTTTTTTTTGTTGTTGTCTCTCAGGCTGAGTCCAACAAGACCAGGATTGATGAAGCTAACCAGAGGGCCACAAAGATGCTTGGCAGCGGTTAAGCGTCTGAAATGCCTGCTTTTACTAACCGTGCAGTTTGTCAAAAGGCGCAAACATGCTTTTATCTTGGTATTTACCTTCTAGGTTTGCACACATGCACATATCACCCCTACATTGTAAATGTTGTTCTGTGTGCTGTCTGTCGGCTTTTTCAATGATAGTCCTCGTAAAATGATTTCTTATACTCTGTATCATTCTTTCCAAAGGTTGTATATAGTGCTGGCTCGATGGCTCTAGCTCACTTGTGAAGTTTTTATTCTTTTTTTTGTCACCTATATACGTATGTGTATATATGTATACATATATATATACACATATATGCTTATATATGTATACATATATATTATATATGATATAAACCTCTTTACTGGATGAAATATATAATAGGAATGCTCTACAAACTGTCTTTCCTTTTCAGTATCTCAGTATCGTCTTAGTAAAACTGTGTCATTTCATTAGGCTACTGTCATGCTCCTTATTTTGGTGTTGTCATGGCAAATGATGAATGGGTAAAAGATGATTAATTATATGACGATGATGCAAAAGCACTTACAGTATCCTTCCTTGGTTCATTTTCCTCATCACAAACATAATCAGTTACTGTTTAGACAAAGTGCAACTAGATTCTGTAGCTGTAATAGACATTGCATTCCAAGTGGTGTGAATTGTGCATTATGCATGATGAATAGTAGATTTTAGAGTCTTATAAATAAAACTTGTCTTAAAAAATATAAAAAAAAAAAAAATCATGGCAGTAGCAAAAATTGACAAAGCATGCTCAGTATTAGGACACAGTTGAACGTTCCATATTCCTGCAAGTTTGCAATAGTGCTCTCTTTCTGTCAATATATATTTACAGACTGTGACCATCGATGTAACATAATGCAACATGACCGAAAGAAGAACTGTAACAGACATGACTAAAGTGGTGGTTCTGCAAAAATGACCTGTTTTCTAAACGATTATGCAGCCTGGAAAAGATAATGACTGAAGTGCTGAATGGTGGAGTTGTTTTCTGTATCATAGGTTTTGGATGCTCTGAGAAAAAAAAATAAATAAACAAACATTTGCAATGTAAAGCAAAGATGCATATTTCTGAGAGATCTTACTTTTATAAGAAGACTGTATCCTGTTAGTTTACTTTCCCTGTGTGGTTTGTTACTGGTTTAAAAAAAAAAGAAAAAGAAAATAATCCATGACAAAAAAAAAAAAAAAAAAAAGAGGTTTTTGTTGCTTCTGTACTTTAGAGCTATGCACACCAAATTGCTACGATGTTGAATAGTCTGTATAAGAAGACAAATAAATACCTTACCTGAATGACACATAGGTTAAACTGTGAGACTGGTGTCCTCAATGCATGTAATATTAAAAACTCCCTCTGTATCCTGTCAGTCTGTGACGTGGTTGACATTTTGTAGCTAGCTGAATTAATTAAAATGAATATAACCCCTCCTGTATGGGTTGTCATTATTGTTTTGCATGGATTGTATGGAACTGGAAACTATCAGAGCTGTCTTTTTGGACAGGTCTTGAATGGTCAAATTTGATAACCCTGATAAAAACCTAAGGGGGGGGTTATGGATTCATCCAAATTTTACTATAAAGTACAGCTATGCTCTGTTGCGTGTATGACAGCATTGCTATTTCATAGAGTAGCCTTTGGAACCATTTACCAAATGCCTAAATCTTACCTGATTTCTTTTAAAAAAACACAAAAAATCAAAAATATTTCTTCTTTAAAATATCTGCGGTTGTAAAAGAAGTGGCTTGTCCCCGAAGCTGTTAATTAATTAAATAATGTTGATTAATGCTCATTAAATAATTCTATGTCATTCATTTTACTACAACAGATCAGACAGTGAAACGTGATCTAGAACATCCTGCCCGAATATGACTTGAAACTGAGAGGTATGCATACATACAGTATATTTGCATATAAATATTAATTCTTTAACCGAATTTCTTATCTCTTGCTATTAGATGGAGATACTCATATTTTACTACAATTGGATACCAAATCCTAGTTTTAGTTTAATTACATATGAGATAGGATGCACCACAGACTACGGATGCACAGACTGAGGTATAGATGATGTATACAATAGATAAAGCAATGCTAAATTTGAACAACAATGTTGTTTCATACTCGAAGGGCCCTGTTCACACCTGGCATTAATGTGTCCTTGGTGATCCAATCGTAAGTAGACAGCGCTATGTACAGTACATCCAATATTTGTAGTGTGAACGCAAACAAAGAACCGCCTAATCGACTGCATCATTGCCCTAGCTGGAAAATCCGTAATCATTGCGAGACACTGGATAAAGGCAATGCTGTAACAGCAGAGACAAAAGCAGCTGCTTTTCTTAGCTCCTTTCATCATCTCATTTTCCATTCTTTTATGTTTCGCTAACAAAACATTTGAAACAGTCAGTACAGGTACATGAGATATGATTCACAGGACCTTTCTACCTGAAAACAAATGCAGCAGAATGACGTAGTAAATGTGCACAACACCCTTCCTCCAGCGGAAATGATGTACGAAATCCGATCACAAGTTCTCACTGGCGACGTCTAAAATGCCAGGTGTAAACGTTTCGGCCGGATCACTCGAGATGGATGTTAATACCAGGTGTGGACAGGGCCTAAGACCTTAACTAGTAGCCTAATAAACAAAAATATCCACAGCAAAAACTATTAAGTAGCTTTTTTCAACTTATTCAATCTGTGTTCACACGAAACCTTTAGGAATTCTAGGAGGTGAGATTGATTTCATTCGAGTTTTCATATAGAGGGAGTCATTAGAAAACCCTGCAACAACACTAACCTCTATTTTATACAAGCTGGCTCTTGGAGATTCTTACAGAGCTGCACTTGTGAGACGGTGGGACTGGAGTTGTTGGAAATGTTCAGCAGCCTTGTTGCAACTGAGGGGCACATACGTAACGGTCAGATGAAGGATACAGCCTTACAGAACATTCCTCATATCTACTGCTGGTGTATGAACTTGCGGTAGATATACAATATACTATTCCCTCTGAATGTATCTGAAAGGCAAGGCCAGTTCTTTTGTTTTTGCTATACACTGAAGGCATTTGGGTTTTGATCATGAGCAGATCCTTCCTTTCTCCACACTTTGGCCTCAGATATCATATCAGACCTTCTGATTCTTCCTGCTGTTGAGTGGTTTGTGTCTTGTGGTATGGCCTCTATATTTCTGCTCTCAAGGTCTTTCCTCGAAAGGTAGATTATGATTGTTTTTGGGTTTTCACAGCTCTCATAATGTTTCCGTGATCAGCTGCTGTTGTTTTCCTTGGCTGACCTGTTTGATGTCTAGTTGTTAGTACACCCGTGGTTTCTTTCTGTTTCAGAACATTCCAGACTGTTTGTATTGGCTATAAATATCAGGAAATGAAAGCTGAGATTCTGATCTATCATCACGTCTTCTCATCATCTTCATCTTTTGCTCTCAAACCCAAATTTCTTCAGTGTATAGCAAAAAAACAAAAGAATTGGCCTTGCCGTTCCAATACTTTTGGAGGGGACTGTGTATGTTGCATTATATATGGATCTGTTGTTCAACAGCTGCTGGCTTATTGATAGTGCTCATTCATCGTCTCTGTCTGCATTGTAACAGGCTGACATCTGTTGCGTTGGCCTGCGAACAGATCTGCCTGTTCATGGTGGCATTGTAAGTTGGTGTGGGAGAATAATACATCCCTTTGTTTTGTTCCTGAAACAGACAGATACACAAGGCAGCGAGAGACACCTCTTTTCTCTGTTATCTCCCCCATATGAGCTTGTAAAAATGAGCGTGTTGAGTCTTAGCCCCTCCTGCACTGGAGTAAATAGGATTTCCTTTCTCCCCCGCACAGAGGAGCACTCAGGCTGACAGAGGAGGCATGGCCGGCTGTGTTTGTGCCACTGCAGTGGTGATTAAGCATGATGGCAATTGATGAGGGAGAAACAGCCTCTGACAGATGAGGGGATGATTCCTGTTCAACAGCACCTGCCTACAAGTCAGCTTTCTGGATTTCCAGATCCTTCATTTTCAGTCTCTTTCTGTCTCACAAGCTGAATTTCATGTCCTCAATAACTCTCCTGATATGGCATCACCTCCTCCCTGCTTCCCTACATCAAAGAAAACATGTGGATAGGCTGAGCTGATAAAGGCCTGGCCCACACTGCAGTGCCCACATGCTTCTTACTGCTCTGGGGTGTGTAATCTCCATATAGCCCTCAGGGCAAGGGAAGCTGAGAAGAAAGGAAAGAAAAAAGGATGAGTGGAGGCGAGTGGTAAGCACTGTGTCGAGTTACAAATCGGCATATGTGATGGGAACACCTGAACGCAACAGAGAGATGGAGAAGAGAGAGACATGGAGAGAATAAGGGTGGGGCTCAGTCAGATCACACAGCATTCTCTCTCTCTCTCTCTCCATTATTTCTGCTCTCTCTGCTTCCTCTCTCCTCCCCCTCTTTTCCCACCCTCTCAGCCCTCAGTAATGTAGGCATGCATTACACATTGCCTTAAATTATGCCATCATCATCATCATCATCATCATCATCATCATCTTTTCTCATGAAATGTGAACATACAGGGCAAAAAAAGCTGCAGTGACTTCAGAGGAAGGTCACATGACGTGTGACAGGATGATCTGCTGTGTTGCGATTGGTGCGTTGGGCTGCTCACGTAAGATGGCTGACTCATAGTCACATAGCCTACTGACTAGTGATGAGAACTCTGGATCTTTTCAGTGAGTCAGACAAAACGACTCACAGCAACTCATAGACAGTTTGCATGAGAACCAGCCAAAGCTTTTGGGCTTTGTTTAGTAAAATCCTACAAAACTCTCTCTTTCTCTCTCTCTCTGTCTCACATACACATAAGGCACTTTGGTGCTACCGAGTACCTAAAAGTCTCAAATAAAGTATTTTTACAGTCTAGAGTCTGGCTGTAAGTCGTACAAATAGATGAAAACATTTCCTTAATAAAACATTTGATTAAATACAGGATTAATCCAATCAGTGGTGTCCAATCTTATCCAGAAAAGGCCAGTGTGGGTGCAGGTTTTCATTCCGACCAAGAAGAAGCCACACCTGAGTCTACTGAAAGCCAAGATCAACAGATGAAGCAGGTGGAATCAGGTGTGGCTCCGGCTTGGTTGAAATGAAAACCTGCACCCACACCGGCCCTTTGTGGATAAGATTGGACACCTCTGACCTAAATGAAATGTAGAGATTTTCATGTGGCAAATTTTCACTGACAAGAGATTTTCATGTGGCAAAGCGACATAAATAATGACATAGTTTCAAACAAAGTGAAGTCGAGAGGCTGCCACACTAGTGAATTTTTAGAGGAATCCTGTTATAGGCAGTTCAGAGTCGACTACATTTATCCAGAAGAAAGGCTATCGGCTCGTTTTGAGCAGTTTTAGGGTGTTTTCACACCTGGCTCGTTGGGAGCATTTGTTTCGGAACCTGCTGCATTTTCTTCCTTGATTCGGTTCGTTCAGACATATATGAACACAGCAATTGGGCTCGATTTCGCACCAAAACAATCAGGCTGAGACCACCTTGTTCAGCTGGTCTTGGACCAGTTGTTTTGGTGTGGATCTGAGCCCTTGACCTGTATCTGCATGATTTTGTGCATTGCTCTGCTGCTATTTGATTGGCTGATTAGATAACTGCATGGATGTGCAGGTGTCCAGGTTTTCCTAATAAAGTGGACAGTGACTGTAATAGTGTGATAAATGCCCTACTTGAGCACTGCTGATTTAATCTTCCAAAACAATCAACATACAAGCAAACCAATGTATTACTCTGATTGCTTTTTAATATGACATACATTTTACACACTATTATACAGTTAGAGATAACAACATATACCTTTTGCAGAGTTTCTCGGGTCTATTACCCTGCCGTGTCTTGATTCAGTATCTTGTAGATTCTGCTGAGTGAACATTCTGAGTGAACAAAAATCTAGAAAATGAAAAGTACCATGAATGAAGATTCCAAGACGCAGCGAGGAATTAGATATTACAGGTAGAATTACTCTAAATACCAATTACTACCAATTACTAAAAAAATGTACAGTGCCTCCAGAAAGTTTTCACCCCCCAGTGATTGTTACTCTTTTCAGTGTATTAATTGCTCCATTACATTCAGTGAAGGGAACTCTTAAAGCTACAGTATACAGAAACATCCTATACAACTGTCTGCCTCCAACTTTAGGAGGCAACAGTTTGGGAAGGCCAAACTGGGTGTCATGACCTTTGCTGAATTTGAACGTAAAATGCTCCTTGTATTTCCACAACATAAACACATTTAGCTCATGTCTTCCATTCGGTGAGTTAAGCACGCTACACATCGATATATAAAAAACAGGGTGTGATCTCTTTTTTTTAACATGAGGAGGTATATAAAAAAAATAGCCTACGCCGAGTTGCCTTATTTGAGAGATTTTCCAAATTAATAATTATCAAATGAAACAAAAAGACAGTAAATTCCTTCAGTAATATACCTTTTTTTTTTAGAATGTAACTGTAATCTAAACTGTAATTTAGAATGTAATCATTTACATTTACAATTTAAACTGTAACTATAATGAAGTACAGTTTTGTATATTTGTATACAGTTACTTGTATTTTCTTTCCTAAATACGTAATGCTGTTACATGAAATGTTACGGACATTTTCAGTCAATGTAAACAAATGAATTATTTTATCGCCACAAGGCTGTTATAAGATTGGTCAGGACACTGTTGGGTTTCTGTGTGTAGAGTATCGTGACTCTGTGTTTAGCTGCTGGTGAGCAGGGTGATGGGAAAAGGGAGGGGTGTGAGCCACCTGCTGGGCAAACAATTCACACTTCTCCATAATAACACTGGTACCGAGATAAAATGAACAGCACAACTAAAGCTTTTCTGATAGTAAATCACTGTATACAACTGCCACAATAACATTATAACAGTTAAACCTAGTAGGCTAGGTAAAAAAAAAAGGAATACTTATGAAAAACTGCAAATTCCTAAATCCCTGAGTGTCTACTTTCATATGAGCCATTAACCAGGGAGTGGAGTGGAGTGGGACATCACAAATAAATTCAACGCTGAACACGGGCATCCTCAAAGCAGGCGGAAATAACATTTTAAATTTTTGGCCTCTGATGAAAAGAGTTATGAACTTGTCCAGTGTGGACAAGTGCCAAGGAAGTATTTAATTTTGCCAAGGCAGTTTAGCGACGTCTTCCAGCTTGCTATATCACTCTGGCTATTGAAAACTGTACTGTATTACCTAGATCCACACAGTGGCACCATTTCCCAGCTTGTTTAACTCTCCTTCTCTTTCTCAAGCCATTATTTTATGAAAGCCAACATGGGAATGTGTGTGAGGGACCTGTGGAGGAATATTTCCTACTGTAATAAATACTATTTATGCTTGCTTTTCATTCATTCATTCAATCATTCATTCATTCATTCATTCAATATAGTCTGAAATATTCCCCCACAGGTCCTTCACATGCAAGCACTGAATAACTGTCATGTCTGCTTTCATAACATAATGGCAGCATTGGAAAAGCAGCATTGTTAGAGCTGAAGCTGCATCTGTTCTCATTAGGAAAAAAAAGCGCACCTCAGCTGGCAGGCTGATTTGCCCAGCATTTGTAACATGCACTTTTTCACTAGCATAAGCAAAATTGTATACAGAATGAAAAACCCTCAAGTAAAAGAGATGCATTGGCAACATTCTTTTTCCTCATGAAACTCTAATGAAGGAAGCTTGGCTCTACCACCCCCTTAAATCCCAGGCTAACCAATACCCAGTGCTTCTCTGAATGCCCATAGCAATGGGTCACTCTCATGAGCACAATATTAAACTGCAGAAACACACAAGATCAAATCAAGGTGGCAGCCAGACAGGACAGACTTGACTTTTAGTTCTACATGTACTCTGCATGTAATCATACTTTATATTTAGTGTTAATTTAGAGGAGTTTATAAGAATTTAAAATCAGTGGAAGAAAAAAAAAAGACAACAGGACTCCTTAATGTGTTATTAGTAAGCCACAGTAAGGCAGCTGTTAATGGCCAGAGTTCTCTCCAAGATGGCTGAATTCCATGTCACACCACTGGCCGCAGTCACCACTATGATAAAGACAGAAAGCTGAAGTTCAGCCAAAACACTCTGCAGGCCACAAGTCAGACTCAGCATAGGTCTAATTCAAACAGCTGATTATAACAGCCAAAAAAATCTTTTCAGTTGAAAAAGTAGCTCAAACTAAAATGAATCTCATTAATGCCAAACCTTTAATTCGCCTTTAATAAAGGATGTACATTATAGCAACATGATAGACTTCTGTCATAAGCACTTCAAACTACCTGGTTTGAGAGAAACATACTGTAACTGGGTAGCATTACAGCTTAATACATGGAGATGATACACATAAATTTTATATGAATAAACCCACAGGCACTGTAATTGACCGATGATAATTGTGAAATTGACCAATGATAACACTTTCAAATTTTCATGTGACACGGGGAGTACTTTGAGTTGAGCCTTGATTTATTTTAATAAAGTTTATATACCCAATCATACCCAATGGCATACCCAGTGTCCAGCTGAAAAAAATTCATGCAGTGTTTGTTGAGTCCAAATTTTTCAGTCAGTCTAAATATAACCACTAGCATATAATGGGCCATATTTTTTCAAGCTGGATATGACCTGATTTATTTCTAAATCTTTAGTACAAGCATTTACACAAGAAATTTGGGGAATACTTTCTATGAAGCCCTTGCTCATAATGAATTATAGCCCCATTCATAATTATTTAGAAGCAAGTATTACTGTTCTATAAATACATTTATAAAGATGCATCAAAACCTATATTTCATTATAATAACCATTATAGTTACATTTATATACATTTACACTTTTCTCTGACCCATCAGGATGCTGTTCATAGACTTCAGTTCAGCATCCAACACAATCATCCCACACCAACTGATAACAAAGCTGAGCCTGCTGGGTCTCACCACCGCCCTCTGCAACTGGATCCTGGATTTTGACTGGGAGACCCCAGTCCGTCTGGATTGGCCACTCCATCTCCAGCACCACCACACTGAATACTGGCGCCCCCCAGGGCTGCGTGCTCAGTCCACTGCTGTTCACACTGCTGAATCATGACTGTGCTGCAAAGTTCAGTTCTAATCACATCATCAAGTTTGCTGATGACACTACAGTTGTGGGCCTCATCAGCAACAATGATGAGTCAGCGTACAGAGAGGAGGTGAACCAGCTCACAGAATGGTGCAGACACAACACTCTATCTCTAAATGCTGATAAGACTAAAGAGATGATTGTCGACTTCAGGAGGACCCAAGTGGGCCACTCACCACTGCACATCAGTGGAACACCTGTGGAGAGAATCAAAAGTTTCTTGGTGTGTACATGACGGAGGACCTCTCCTGGACTCTCAGCACCACCTGCCTAGCCAAGAAGGCACAGCAGTGCCTCCACTTCCTGCAGAGGCTGAAGAGAGCCAAACTCGCCCCTCCCATCCTCACCACTTTCTAGAGGTATGATAGCGATCATCCTGACCAGCTGTCTCACCGTGTGGTACGGGAACTATACAGCCTCTGAGCCCAAGACCCTACAGTGGATTGTGAGAACAGCTGAAAAGATCATCGGAGTCTCTCCACCCACCATCAAAACCTCATTCAACAACCCCTGCATCAACAAAGCCACCAGTATTGTGGAGGACCCCTCTCACCCCTCTCATAGACTCTTCACCCTCCTGCCATCTGGCAGAAGGTACAGGAGCATCTTAAAAATTAAAGAAAGCAAGCCAAAATAAATCCATAAATTAAGACAAATAAGACCAGTCATTCAGTTAAGAATGAGGCTGTATAAGAGGAGGACAGGCTCCGGCGGTGTATATATCCATTTTGTTTGCCGCAGGATCTTCTTTTAATGCTGTGCAACACTCTGAGCCAGCATTAAGTGTCAGATAAATGACCAATATGATATATCTCAAGCTGCATCGTATACTCCTTAGTGTTCTGCAGACTATTGGCTTCCTGTTTTTCTAACATGGCATCAGGGAGGGTGTGAAAGATTTCTGACTGAGAATCACTGAGCCACTTGACTTTGAATAAAAAAACCATTAAAATAGCAGTTTCTCTATGTAATGTTATTGTTTTTCTCCATTTTTCATGTCAAACCATTTTCTTTTTACCTCCCTTTTTTCACATCTAATTCACCTTTTTCTGAAATTTGGCTCCCGATTTTGGCCTTTCAGGGGCTGTTTCACTGATAAATATAATATATATTTTTTACTTGCGTAGACCTGAGTCAAAACAACTTTCACTTCTGCCTCTGCAAAAGTCTATTTTTTTGCCTTTCACTCATCATTTCAGCTGTGTGAGCTTTGCCTTTTATGGGGTTTTGTGGGCGTCGCCAAATGCAAATCAGCTGTGCCGTGCTTGCACCTGGTAATTTACAGGTTTTAGCAGCATACATGTGAATATGAAGAAAATTACCATTTCTGAAACTTTTGTAAATCCAGCAGAGATTTTTAGTTCAGTTTGGCTTACGCAAACATTTACAACTTTGCTAAAAGATTGATGAATCAGGCCCATTTTATCAGCACAATTTGCCACCCTCTAGCCTTGGTGGTGGATTGTTCTGAGCACAGCAGTGACACTAACATGGTAGTGTGTATCAGACACAACACAGTGCATACTTGCTGGCCACTGTATTAAACATACTCATGCAGTGCAGTTAAAGACTGTAGCTCATCTTTTTCCCCCCATGCACATCTGCCCTTACTCACTGTTAGTTTCTGGTCACATACAGTATAACTGGATACGTTCAGTCTGAGGACTGTTTTCAACAGCTGTGATACTGTTAGAGGAAAGTAGTAGAAATGATTAGTAGAAAGAATTTGGAATCATTGTGTGTTTATTTTATACATATTGTTTTTGCACTTTATGGGTGCCAATAATTTCAGGTCTGCCTGTATTTATATTCATATTGGTATGTATTTAGCATCAAATATACACATTATACAGTTCACTTTTTTTGCAGCTGTGTGATTGAGGGCACACTTAACAGAAGCATTTTTTTCATACAGACTTTTTAGAATGGGACAGTGAATATAGCTAACAATAAAGTTCGGAATAAATAAAAATAAAAATGAAAAAAGACGCGTTTCAGTGTCTATCCATAAATGAGTCTAGCCATAATTGTGTACAAATTATTACGTAGATTCTCTTAACAGTAAAGTCAGAGCACATACTACCCTGCTTTTCATCTGGTCCTCTGCTGTGATGAATCAACCTTTTTTTTTTTTGCACATCATGTACATCATGTACAAAAAATGTCCAGATGTGTGCACTTGCGAGTAATAAAAGATTGTGAGCATAAAATATTGCCTGATATTATATAATAGAAAACAAGGTCAAGATTTATAAGCAAGCAAATTCTGTGGTGATAAATTTGTCAAGGTGTGCACTAAAAGGTTGCCAGTACATAGTCAAGGAACATTATTTCTTCATAAAAACAACAGAACAGTGAACAGAATTAGTCGTTAATCGGATGTAGTAGTACACAATCTGTGTATAGTGGAATCTCAGACTCCACTAACTGGCATTAAGTTCGCCTGCTTTTACACATGAATGCAGTTGTCCAGTCTTCGCCAGATAAAGAGGTATCCTTTGTTTCCACTGTTTGACAGTGAAAACAGATTAGATGAAGGAAAAACAGGAGTGGGTTACCAGTGCAACAGGGCTATGATGATGCAGGAATGAACCAGTGTGTGAGAGTGTCCACCACTCGGCGTATAAATCCAAAGCAAAGGTCCATGTTGTGTGAGAAATCAGTGCAAATACTTGAATAAGCCCCACCCAGGAAGCAGTAGATCATGGTACCGCCCATGCTGATGACCACCGTTACCAGGCACAGGACAAGGAAGAACAAACAGGAGTCTTCACCCACTTCATCTGTACATTGATACAATACAAATATTACATACTAGGATGTATCACACCAAGTATAAAATTCTACACAAGAAAATCATACCATTGTCCAGTAAGGCATCTGTTTCACAGAAGCGGACTTTGAATTTGGAGGAGCTTCTGGGTGGAGAGTGATTGACAGGACTGGATTCCTCCAGACATGTTCTCTTCTTCAAGATGGAGATGAGACCATTGGAGGGAAAGGTCTACGATAACAACAAAGGCAGGTACATATTAAATACCGTCCATCCCTCAAGACCAAAACACTGGGGAAAAGTGTTGCACGGGTTTGTTCAACAGCTACTGATCAGGATCATGAAGATCAGAAAAACACCGCAAAATGACTGAGTGATCACATACTGAGGTAATGAAAAAGAGCCACCACATGGGGTCAGTGTGAACAGCAATTTATTCATCAACTCAGCCCGCACCTCATACTTTTAACCATTTAACTGCCATGACTTGCAATAAATGTCAAATGCTGTCTGATTGCACACAGTCCAAAGTAGGGCAAGACACACACTTCACACACTTTTTACACACAATATTTTATTAGATTTAATGTAATCTATTTTATATGCAAATGAGATTCAGTACTGAATGCTGTAAAATACTGTAAAATAAAATACTATAAAATACATTTTCCCATCATTATTGTTCTTTAGTTTTAATCACAGGAAGTTGTTTAACACTAAACAGTATGAAATCTGTAAAGCTTTTAATATTGGCAGTTTGAGTGAAGATGGAATTAATGCACTGTACATTTTCCCATTATATATATATTCTGATCTCAACCCAATGGAGCTGCTTTTCACTTAAGACAAGACTGAAGGCAGAAAGAGCCACAAACAAGCAGCAACTGAAGGTGGCTGCAGTGAAGCCTGGCAAAGCATCTCCAGG
>CM074992.1:1557678-1569082 GCA_037576825.1 Pangasius krempfi | reverse complement strand
TATTGATTCAGTACAAAAACATTTTAGATTCCAAACATTAGTTTTCCAGCACAAAATTAAATGTTACAGAAAAATGTAGCAGCAGATTACATAAGAGACACTTTTCAGACAAAAATAACATTTTTTGCTGCAAAAATAAGAAGCGAGTGCGACAGTCAAAGTCTCGAGAAGAACTGTGGCTGCTTCTGCAAGATGCTCAGTAACACTTACAGCTCAGTTCCTTATAAAACAAATTGTACCTGAGACTACTATTTTTTTTTAAGTGAAGGATCGTCACACCAAGTATTGACTTTGTTTCATTTATTACTGTTTACTGCTCTTTATATTATTTTTTTTTAAATGTAGAAACATTCAGTTTCATTATTTTTGAAGGCATCTTTGCTCTACAGCATTTCTTTGCATTTGCCTAAGACTTTGCATAGTACTATATATATATATATATATATATATATATATATATATATATATATATTTGTATATTATTTTGGTCAAAGAAAGCATGTAAGTAGAATCAATGCTACTTACTCCCAGATGTGGGACTACTCTTTATGTGTTTTTGGCAGACATGAAGAGTGTAGAACATATGGCAGTGATGATGAAACGTCCCTCTGCACCCTCCCATGCCTGTGTTGCGAGACGCTAGGGCTGCATCCAATAGGCAGGCTGCTCTTTCTGCTGTAGGAGCACTTACCACCCTGTTGTTGTAAAGCTAAAAGAGAAATTTGACATGAAATTTTAATTAGCACAATCATAATGTCTGGATTATAATATTAATGAGGATTTAATTTATTCAACATGATTTTTGCTTCCTTATAAATATTAACATATGAGCTAGTCAATGAATAATGCATTTATGTGGTCATTTGTTGCAGATCCACCATATGTTATCTCTTAATCATTTTTTCAATGCACATTCAGTCCCAAAACTGCATCTGAAGCCTTACCTGTATTCCACAGACAGGGTCTTCCTGGAGGTAAACATTTGGCTTATGGGTGTGATCACCAGCCTCAAAACCAGACAGTAAATCCCTGATGACCTCAGTCTCCCCACACACCTCCACAGCTGACACAGATACAGAGATGTTTGCCCATGTCTTGTCCTTCTTCTTGTTAATGAGCTTGAAAAGCCAAGAAATGGCACAAGGGATGATTCCTAGGTTTGGTGTGCCATCATCACGCCCGATCATTGTATAAGATGTTCCTGTAAATAACAAAGAGCGTGATCAGGAAAGATATAAGAAGAAAACAGAATATACACGTATGTTTATGTGTCACAGCTGTGTCACAGCAATTCTCATATGATATAAAATATGTTCCTGAGATGCCGTCTCCAATAAAATGCAAGCCACCATTAGCCGCACCTAACCGCAATCTGCTTTAAAAGATTTATAACTTCTGTCTCTTCGCCAGGAATCATGACAGATAGGCTGCAAATTCAATTAGTTAATAGCCAGTGATGTAATTCTCCAAGGTTGCTGCAAGGAAGAATTGTTTTCATGATTTTAGGTGGATAACTATTAATAACCCTCTAAGTGGATAGCCCAAGATGACCTCCAATATAGAGACCCCACTAAAGAGAGGACAACATTAATGCACTTCCATTAAGCGTCATTCCAAGTCACCACCACTGGCATTTACAGAGTTGAATCTCAGCCTCTATGTGCTGACAAAGTAAATGGCGCACAGTGGCCTAAGACACTATACTGTGTTTTTGCGATGTATAATTTATTAATTTAGCTTTAAGTGGGAAAATGAAACAAGTCAAAGATCAAGGATCTAGATGCAAGGTGGAGAAAGCAGCTTTCACCAGCAGGCATTAATAGAGTATACACATTTGCACATACCCACTTTGGTTTGTCCGAAGCTTAGGATGCAGCCATCTACTCCAGCAACAACAGACTGGAGAACCTCACACAAACTCCTCTCACAGACCTTAGCCTAAGTGAAAGGATTAAATGGGTTAATGTGGTTTGTGCAAAAGAATTCAGGCAATAGTAATCTGAATCGATTGCACTAAAGTACAAAGCAGGAAGCTCTTTTTTGAAAGAGTTTTACTTGTAGGCTATTATAAAACTCTCCATAGTACTATGACACCTTTGGAGCATTTAAGATTTGAGTATCTAGCTCATGGCTACAGCAGCCAGCTGCCATTTAATTTATGTCCGTTAGCATGTTGCTATTCCAAGTTTCATAGATATGGAGCTTTTTTTTTTTTTTTTTGCACTGTAAATTTACAATAATTAATTTACAGCTAAATACTGTTTTATTCTTTTACAGGATTGTACTATAAACTATAAAAAGGCAGTCAGAGTAGTGCATTGGTTTATAGGAAAGTACCAGAAACGTAATTCTTAGTGGGATATCTAATGTTTTTGGAATAGAGAGTACTAAAAAAAGAATTCTCCTTGTGTCTACCTTTGGTTTAACTTTATATGCTACTAAAATGTTCTCTTTTTTTTGTCAATTCAGTGGCAGAGGTGGTTGAATCAGTGCAAGCTCTTCGAGATTGTTGTGGTGGCTCAGTGGTTAAGGCTTTGAGTTTGTGTGTTCAAATCCCAGCACCGCAAACCTGCCACAGTGGGGTCCTTGAGCAAGACCTTTAACCTTCAGCTCAGTTGCATCCGGCATCAGCCACATGAGCAAATGTACTGGATTATGTTTTATTAAATACTATAATTATATTTATAAGGATTTTACTGACAAAATGGAAACATAAAGTAATATACTGTAAAAAAAAAATAAAATAAAAATAAAAAATTACAGGAATTATCTGTATAGATATACCAGAAAATAATTTCTAAATATGTTAACAGTTATTTATTGTAAATTTAAAGTGCTTGGATGGCAACTGTTTTACAGTGTGGCATCTTGACAGATTTAACTGATGTCCCATTTTCATGCGAGATATAAATCAGTTTTAGCATAAATCTACTACTACTACTACACACACACTACTGGTAATGTTGACAAATGACTAATCAAAGGCCACCTATGTTAAAATAACCATACTGAAAATGAGCATGGGAATTAGGATCATGATGATTGTGAAGATTGCATGGTAATGGCGTATGCTTTGAGGTCATCAGACTGAAGTGTGATTAGCACCTGGGATGACTCAGGGCCAAAAGTAGCATCAAATGTGAAGGTCTTTGGAGTGAAAGTGGAGCCTGCTGCTGATCTCTGTGTGTTTTGTACGGCAGGCTCCAGTACTGTGACCTGTTTCTTATGTAGGTCCACTTTAAGGGCATGCGACTGAGACGTGTCTGCCGTCTGAATCTGGTTGAGTCTCAGCATAACTCTGACCTGGAAACATGACAAAACATAAATGAAACATCAGCTGGTCAGGGCTTTATGAAAAACCACAGATGCGTTCAGTGTGTGTCTGTAGATGTCAGTCGAACATGCTAATACAAGAGTTAACCCTTTTTATGAAGGCCAAATGTGTAATGACTTACATTCGTAACACATTATAATGCATTCATAAGGCATTATATGCATTGTGATAACTATTTATGAACGGGCAACATAGTTTGCAGCACTGTTTATAAATTGTTTTGCTTTGTAAGTAGTGCTTATAACACACTATATCACCATTATATCTTCTCATAATGGACTTTTGGAAAGTGGGGCTTGCTGATATATACAGTATAGCATGTTATAAACACTACTTATAATGGATGTTAAGAATTCATAATGCACCATAAAGATAGCTATAAAGTATAATGCATTTTCATAGATAATTATAACAATGTGTATAATGTCTTATAACATGATAAGTACAGTAAGCATTCATAGATTATTATCGACATTATCTTCATCGAGAGTGTTACCATGATTTTTATATTAACTTTATAATAATTTAAGTAAATGAGGAGTAAAAAAGTGTTACTGATAAACTAAGTAATTACTTTTCTTTTTAAAAATCACAACATAAACTGATATTCTGTCTTGGCAAGTATTGGCTAATACATCTACTGTTTTTGTTGTTTTGTTTTGTTTTTGTTTTTTTCTTCCGTATGAAGATCTCTCATAGATTTCTGGAAAGGTAATGTTCCCGAACTCCGGAGTAGCTACGTGATGATAAAAATTGATTACCCATCACTGAAGCCCTGAGATAACCTGTCTCAAGGAATTATATGATTGACTCGCTACCTCACTAAACTTGAGTCTGATACAGACTGCACTTCTTCAATGACTGGCGGTATCTTCAGGTCTTCTGAGTGTCCTTTTAAATTGCGTTTATGAGAGATGAATTATTTAAAAGTCCATTTGCTCTGGCAGACTTTCCTGGTGCAGCCAGGCTAAGTGCCTGTTCACCAGCATGTGCTACTGTGAGAGCTGTCTACTGTGAAACTCAAGAAGAGCCTCCATCGGTGTGAACTAGGAGGCATGAAAGCAGCGTATGCTTCAATTAAACTGAATCGATTTTTCTACTCTTGGGAGTTGGCACAAAGTACAGAAAAGGACATTAGAAGGTTTAAGGGCTGTGTGGGTGTGAACAAGTGAGAAATGCAGGATAAAATCAAATCATCTTATCATGCAAAATATTATAGGACCATATACAGATTAATTATTAATTAAGTAGTTTCATGCTTTTTAATTTGCATCACTTTCTACTGTATATTAGTGATTTAGCAAGGACAAAAAAACAAGACAGTGGTACCTTTGACGTCTCTGGTAAGTCTCTGCTCTTGCTGTGAGTCTGTAAAAGGTTTAAAGGTGCAGGAGGAGGGTCCTTCTGGAGAAGACCACAGAAGTTTGTGGGATAGCAGTCATTTTCAGAGCACTGCTTCCTCCTTCTTGAGGTCAAGTGCAACTTCTGGACAGCCCTGGGGACATGTGGTTTGGTGTTGTTCAAAGGAGTCGATACATTAATACCATTTTGTCTGTGAGTTCACTTCAGCAGTCCACTGCATTACAATGTACATCAAATGGAAACAATGCAAACTCCCATTTATACAGGCTACAGCAACAGTCATTTATAATTATTAATAATTAATTCGGCATCCCAATATATTTTCAATAATCATCACTATAATTTCTGGCTGATATATATATTTTTTTTAAATCCTCTCTCCTTGTGCTAAGAACACTTGTGTTACCTGACGATGAAAGAGAAAGCTGCAGAGGTTCCAGCAGGTAGCATTGCAGCAACTTTGGAAGTGTTGAATGTCAGAGGACCACTGAAGCGGCAGAGAACTGTGGAATCATCGTCTTTTTTCTTTTTCATACCATCCTGAGAAACCTAAAGAATATAACAGGACTTATTGTTCCACTCACATATTAAGTTATTCTTTTAAATGTTTTATTAAACTTTTTTTATTATTTTATTAAAAATTTCTTTATTTTTACACTGGCAAGCCATGATCACCCTTGCACAGGCTTGATCACCCCATCTTACTATTTGTAAGTAGGTTTCCGTTCAGAGGAGCCGAGTCAAAATCACACAAAGAGCAGAAGCTGATTCATGTGGTTAGATGAGGTCATGAATGCTGAAATTTAAAATGGCTGCCAGAGGCTACAGGCAGTGTCTGAAGACTCATGGCCCATTTATACTTCCATCCTAAAAGACTTCAAGCACACTGTGGATGGAGTAAAGTGCAGCAGTCGCTCTCCAACCTACAGTACCTGTCCACATCACATCCACTGTGACTGGCTAGTGGAGGTGTGTGAATAAATAAGTGATTGGCCAGTAGAGATGTGTGAAACCAGTGGGAGCTCACACCCTTTCCTCAGACGTGCTTATCACAGAAAGTGTTGGCTGTAGCAAACCTAACTGCATTTCTCACAGCGAGAGGAAAGCATTGTTCCTGTCAGAGCAAGCAGCTTCTAAATAGTGCAACTATCTCATTTTCCCAGTAGCAGAGACAAACACTGCTTTATTTGTATATACTAAGTCATTTTTTTGGATGGATGAACATAAAAAATTAAACGATAAAACAATGAAACTATGTTTATCTCCACTACTCAGTCATGACAATAGTTTGACAAGTTCATTGGTTGGAGCCTATTTATATTTAGAGCATGACTGGTCATGCTCTCTGGGTGGGAGGGATGGCACTACTCACTCCCCTGTCAATCAGAGCAACACCAACCAATGATGGGCTTCTATGAGATCATGTATGAGCTGACAGGATTGTCAGAGTGTGTTACACTGCCCTGTGATGTAGCATGAGCAGCAGTTTAAAAGATACAGTTGGCTGGCTTCACGTTTCTTGCAGGAAGTATCTAATAGCCCTCACTGGGTGGTGACTACGAGAGAGTGGGTGGGAAGTGGCAAATGACCAAATTGGGAGAAAATGGGGAAAGAAATCTAAATAAATAAATGTTTCTCGATCATTTATTTGAGTCTTTATAACCTTGCAGCAAGAAAAACAGCAGCATCCTCATCTCAGTTGGAGTAGGCTGCCATTTTATTTGAACACACATCGATAAAAGAGTGCTTTTCCATATCGCACTTTGCTGTTTATTAGCCACCCCCTTGTGATGGACATACTGCACAGGATCCTCCTTTGTTCCTGAGAGACTATAAAAGCTCTCGGCTTCATTTCATTTCAGTCAGCTCTTCAGTCCTTCAGAGATCAGTCTGTGGCCCGTCTCTCTAGATCTGATCTCAGATCAGCTTGATCTTGATTGTGGTTCACTCACGTTCATGCACACAGTGGTGGGGAACACTACGTACAATTAGGTCTGCCTTTATGCCTCATCGAGGTTTTATTCCAGCTATGTGAAACGGGAGCACACTGCATGCTTTTCGAACAAGAAAATAATGCCATGTTATAATGCCAATTACTGCTGAGAGGGATCCTGTGACTCATTTGGGAGAAATGATGTGCCTAGGTCTCTGCACATCATACTGATACTCCCTCTGCTCGCCTTTTCTTTCCTCTGGCCTCTGTCTACTCTCACTTTGTGCTCAGCTTCTCCAATGGGAGGGGTGAAAAAAGATTTAGTTACACATACATGTACTTCTTCAGCTAAGCCTCCAGCCCACCCCCACATCAGCAAATACAGGAGCGCAGAAGTGCTGCAGAGAAACATTATTACAGTAGAAAGCTTTCCATTTCGTCTTTATTTATTGCCCTGCACTGTGAGAGTATGAATATTCCACTGGTCATTAAATATTACCATGATATTGATCATGTCCTTGTTTTTGACTGGCGACTGTATGACAGGAATAAATCACTAAAGCACTACTTTGCCATTAACTATAGAAGGCACGCAGCCAATTTCTTGGTTTCTAATTGAGACTGGTTAGAAAGGCTGCGAATCTCACACACACGTGCCCTGGCTATCATCAGTGCATACATAAAATGAAAGAAAAGTGGCATATAATGAAATGCATGGGGATTGCGTCATACACTGGAGATAATGACTCTTACTGATGTCTGTCCACAGTTCACATCCAGTGCACAGAAATGTAATGGAGAAAATCATTAGAAAACAGGGTCTGGGTTCTTTCACTTGGGAGGTTTTATATATATATACACAAGGATCTAAAGAAATAACTAAAGACTTGTTCTACAGGGTTGTTTAGTTGGCAAATTCTAGATAAAAAAAAAAATAATAATATTCTAATAATTTGTGCAATCAATGCTAAAAGCCAGCATTTTCCAATGATAAAAATGCATTCAATGTATTGAAAGTGAGTCACCTACCATGTCAGCAAAAGGTGGCATTTCATTATTTGCACACCATAGGGTCTCAAAGCGTGAGTGTTCTCTGACCCAGCTTTCTGTCCTTGGGTTGCTGAACTTCTGCCGTTTATTTGGGCTTGGAGAACGAGAGCTGATGGCTCTAGGCAGAGTGTGAGAACCCAAGGCATCGTAGCCGGGTGAGACGCTGGCAGGGGGAGTACTGGGCCAGATGGTCCGGTTTTGGTTTAGGAGCATGTGGATGGCCTCCCGCTTGAGCTGGCTCAGGTGAGTGAAGCAGACGTCACAGCAACCAGCAAGGCCAATCCAAACAGGCACTCGCAAGCTCTCATAGAGAAGGATGGAGAGTTTCGGATCCTGTGGTAAACAGAGAGGGAAAAGAATGCATGGCTGTGGTATAATAACTTGCCATTTAACATATATGCATAGTGGGTTTTTTTTATTATTATTTTTTATTTTATGCATGTGAAAATGAGAATAAATTCATGTCATAAATCAAGATGAAGTCTGCATGTAAAGTCACGTCCTTCCTTGCACATCTACGGTAAATGGACATCAGAATTAATGTGTGCATATGAAGCTCAATGCAAAAGATGCAGAGTCTACAAGTCCAGACATTTTATGAGTGTGACTGGCATACACCAAGGAGTGGTCCGCTAACTCATTTAATCTACTACTGAGACAAATGCTGCCCACTGGTGCATCGCTGTCTTTTAAATAACATTACATTTTCATTTTATCTTCTCAGTAGGAACTGGGTTTTTTTTATATTCCACCCATTATTTCCCATCTTCCCTGTGTAATGAGAGGTGGAGAGGGGGGAGACATGCGAGTCACGGCTCTATTGCAGAGCCTAATCGATTTAAACTCGTTTGAGAGAGAGAGAGAGAAAGAGAGAGAGAGAGAGAGAGATTAGCTTGTGCATGTAATGGATATTAAATTACAAAAGTGTGTGTCAGTCCCATGTCAAAAGAAACTGTCTTATTAGGAGTATCAGTGTGCGCAAAGGCATGACGCACAGCCATATCTTCAATATATGTTTATATATATATATATAATACACTGATTGAGAGTTATTGGTGATGTCCTTACGGTGGGGGAAAAGTGACCGTCCTTTAACACTCGCAGAGCTTGTTCCTTGAAAACAAGCACACGAGCGACGCATTCTTCACACAGACGTGCCGTGTCTGGTGTTGCCGGTCTCTCGCTTTTGGTTGTGAAGAATTTTGAGTCTCCTGAAGCTCCTGAGGCTCCTGTAGCTCCTGCGCCTTCTGGAGAGAGCCGCTCGGCGCGCGGGACACACGCAGCCTGAGACAGCGACTTACCGCTGGTCATCTGCGCGAGCTGCAGGCAATCACATGCACAAGACCGGACACATCATCACCGCAGCCAAGTTAGACAGCCACATGTTTGTGTATGCAGTTATGCGACGTTAAACAACACCAACACCAAAAAAAAAAAAAAAAAACGTATGAAACACCACCTGTGGTTGTGCATGAGGCGCATTAAAATAACCAGGTGCGTTAGATTCACCTAGCTTTATACTTACATATCTTTGTTTCCGAGCTATTTCCGATGACCCCATTGCACACAAAGACGCGGTTGTGAAGTCTGGAACCTGTATCCCGTTAAACTCGAGTGGTGAAAGAAGGTTGTGGGCGCCGCCGCACGCGCATCAACACGGAAACAGTGTGTAAAGAGTTCTGCGCTCGGTGCCGTGATTCACGCGCTCCATCCACTCAGCAGTCTCTCACCTGATCTCCCGGAGACTCGCCTTACCTTCACTCAACTCACTTTAACTGTGTCAGGCTAATTATTAAACTGTTAGGCCTAATACATTTGCCTGGACTAGCCTGCTTAGCTGGGAATAAAAACAAAACCAGACAAAAAAAAGAAGAAGAAGAAGAAGAAGAAGAAGCGCTGTTTTTCCGCCTTCATTGTCTTTTCCAAGTCCGAGCAGAAGAAGGGTGCCACCCAGTTATTGTCAGGAGACCTGAAGCTCGGGACCTGTTTTGGTTACCGCATGGAGAGATGCTGAAGGGAGATTCATAAACGAATCGATTCATTTAAACGAGTCTTTTTGATTTGCAAAAACAAACTGCAGAGGTTCTGGCCAAGTTCTTATTTGAATTATAAATATAATTGAAATACAGTCTATCTATCTATCTATCTATCTATCTATCTATCTATCTATCTCTGTCTCGCTCTATACACACGCACACACACACACACACATATATATATATATATATAATAGTATGCTTATATGGTATTTTTTAGAAATTATACTTGGTTAATCCAGGTTTAAATGTGATCTTGGTTTGTCTACCACTCTATTATCATACAAATGCAAAATTGATATAATAAAATATTTTATGTGGCCTACACAAAGTGACAATATGAAACTGCAAATGTAGATTACTGAACTGTAAATCATGTACACAATGTCAGTAGATGCCACTCTGATGACGCAAAGTCATATATTTCGATTCACTTAAACTGGTCGTTCAGAAGAATCGAATCAGTGCAGTGAGTCCTTCTGCCCTTCAGTGCCAGCAGTAGCACACGGAAATAGCGCCCCCCATCGACAGGCAGATGTGGGTAAAAACATATTACCACCAATACACCAGTTTGCTGTCAAGCGACCTGTTGTAGACTAATATGATCGAGGTGTTAATGCAGTGTTTCTGTTTGAAAGCATTCCAAAGAAAGTTATTAGAAATTGAAATCTCCACAAACCTCCTGTAAGACTCTTGTGAGAACAGAACAAACATGGCCCCCATTAACGTGGACCAAACACGTGACAATGAGGTTTTTTTTTTTTTATTTTATTCTGAGAAATGGCATTATGTCAGTGTATTATCTATTCCTAACATTCATTCATTTCCAATAACTGCTTTATCCAGGTCAGGGAGAGGATCTAGAGCCCATCTCATTACACCCGTGCAGGAAACACATTAATATATATTAATATATATTATATACAGTATATTATTATAGCATTATGGTATACAGTATATTATAGATTGTATATTTAACTGGGATTCACAATTAGGCAGTGGTTACCTGTCTTCTCCACTGTAAAAAAATTATTTCTGGAGTCAGTAAATATAATACGCATCAATTACATAACTTTGATTTAAAATAACTGCAGTTATCAACTGCAGTCTGTGATTTTGGGTAAAATCCATACCAGTTCCCTAATTCACTACAGTAACAAACATACTTAAGAAAGGTGATTAAACTTTACATTTGGCATATTACGTATTACAAAATTTCTAGTAAAATCTACCAAAATCCTTGTAAAATGTACCCAATTAAATTACAATCACAGACATGTGCATTAATCACAGCCCATGCTGAAGGAAACCGGTTCTCTATGGTTCAGTTTTTCTGTTGGATTGTTTGGCACACTGGACATTCACAGTGCATTGCTTCACAGATTTATGCTAAAATTAAGAGTCAAGCACAGGTGTACATGTACCGCTAAATAAATAGCTAATGAGCTGTTGTAAAATAGTGAGCTAACATTAATTTGTGTGGCTAACTAAGCCGTATCTAGCTAGAAAGTCCCTGCCTGTCTCCACTGTCTCAGACCTTACCACTGCTGACTTTTGTTGCCTGAAGTAATAAGTAAAAAAAATAGGTTATACAGTCAGGTCCATAAATATCGGGACATCGACACATTTCTAACATTTTTGGCTCTATACACCACCACAATGGATTTCAAATGAAACGAACAAGATGTG
>CM074992.1:1545055-1556604 GCA_037576825.1 Pangasius krempfi | reverse complement strand
TGGTGGTGTATAGAGCCAAAAATGTTAGAATTGTGTCGATGTCCCAATATTTATGGACCTGACTGTATATATACATACATACACACACACACACGCAGAAAATATAGGCAACATAAAAAAAGACATTGTGCTCAGATGATGAACAGGTGAAATAAGGATACAAAAACAAAAGTAAATAAATAAAAATAAATAAGAGACTGCAAGGCAAAATCGATTTCAAAGCAAATATAACATCAGCAGTAGAAATTTCGACATGGATGTGTATAATTTGAGAGTCTTTAGTAGTATTTTTCTCAGGCCCAGGGTGAAAAAGTAAAAACTCCCATATGAATAAAAACAAATTGTTTTTCCTACAGCAACCGGGTATTCAGGCCCCGAGGCGAGTGACGTCACCAGGGGCGTGTCCTGTCGCGAGGCTCCGCCCAGCGCTGCCGAAGCGGGAGCGGATTTTACGAGCGTCGGCGCGGTCGGGGATCAACGCGGCTCGGCGCTGTGGAGTCTGAAGCAGGCGGCTCTTTGTTGTCCTGAGGCGCGACAGAAACATTTTACATCCGAACCAGAACTGTACTTTCTACTTGTAAAGCAAGAGCAAACATGAGCACGATTAACGTGAAGAAGCTGAAGGTGAACGAGCTGAAGGACGAGCTGAAAAAGCGGCAGCTCTCGGATAAGGGCCTGAAGGCCGAGCTCATGGACCGGCTGCAGGCCGCGCTCGACGCCGAGGCCCAAGCCGGAGACGCCGCGCTCGAGGCGGAAGATGAAGAGGAGGAAAATGGCGCCGAGGGGCATGGCGCTGAGCTCGAGCAAGAGTACATGGGCGAAGAGCTGGAGGAGGATGAAGAGCCCGCGGGAGAGAACATGGAGGCCGAGGAGGAAAATGGAGGCGGCGGCGGCGCGCCGGAGAGCGAGCAGGGCAACTGCGAGGAGGACATTGGGCAGGACGACGAAATGGCCGACGAGGAGGAGGAGGAGCAGGAGGAGGAAGATGGAGACGCCGGGATTGAGATAGACAAAGCGTTCGACGAGGACGAAGAGGAAGAAGAGGAGGAGGAGGAAGACGACGCCGCCGATAAAATCGAGGAAGAAGACGGTGAGCGCGAGTCGCAGGTGGCTGAGGGTGAGTTCCGCTGCAGGGGTTAAAGCGCGAGCCTTCACGCTGTGGCCCGTTTAGCGGCTTGTCGCTCACTCGGTGGATTAAGCGCTTAGTTTATCGCAGGAAGAGCGGCTTCTCGGCGGGTTTGTGTAATCTTAGCTTATTGGTGTCGTGTTATTTTATTAGGTGAGTTTCTTTCTTGCGCTTATTGTGCAGGTTCGGCCCGGAATCCCGGCGCACTCTCTACCCCGTTAGCCAGCGAGCTAACTAGCCTAGCGTTAGCCTATCCGGGTATCCTGGAGACGGAGCGGGTCTGAGCGGCCGCTAGCGCCGCGCTGCTGCGGGGACAATGAGCGCAGAGAGAGAGAGAGCTAGCGCAGGGGCCTCCTGTTCTTGTCCAGGCAATTAATACACTTTCTTGTACGGGTGTTTTTTTTTTGTGTGTGTTTTTTTTTTGTTATTATTTTTATCATTTTAAAAAGATTTCTTCGGTCACTAGAGAGGTTATAACTGATACACACGGCTTCTGCTGGTGAGAGAGCGGGTTTTTTTTTTGTCTAGCATCATTTGCTAATTTGTTATTCTTAGCCGACTTTAGAGGTGTTAAACACGGATATGTTTTTCGGTTCTGGTGCAGGACTTCAGCTTGTTAGCTCTTTTTCCCTACATATAAATAAATATAAAAGTGTGTGTGTGTGTGTAATGTGGGTCTACATGTTGACTAATCAGATTAGCCCTGAAGCTAACCGAGGTCACGTCAGGTACCGCGTCTGTGCTGGAAACATGATCAGCATGTAAGTAACTGGTCATGAAGTTAAACCTTTTCCAGGTGTATTTATACACACACATGTGTATTCTCCCTTTATTGTGTGTGGGAGGGGGGCACAAAGGACTGAGTGTAAATATAAAACTAAGAAATGATTCTTCCTCATTGCTCATATTATTTGAAATGTAATGTTAAGCTTCTGGTTCATTTCCACCAGAATGGGCTTCTCACCTTGATATATATATAGATATATATATCTAGAGCATGAATACACTTTTTTTTTCTTTTTTTTTTCTTCTCCTTTTCTTTTTTTAAACTCATCAGAGGTGGTCAACTGAATACTTGAGTAAGCGTGTGGGAAGGAGGCCTCTGAGAGCTCCTGGATGTGTGGGCCACCCTTAACCAGGGTCCAACACGCCTGAGCATTTCATCACTGTTTGTTTTATTTTCAAAGGAGATGCGGACAAAGACATCAGTGCTGATCAGAAGAATAAGAAGGGTGTTAAGAGACGCCGAGAGGAACATGGAAGGGGCTACTTTGAATTTATTGAAGAAAGCAAATACAGCCGGTAAGGATGGGAGTAATGGCCTTCATTATCCCCGAAGTGCCACTTTTAACATGTATTGGCTTTAAAAGCCAATGCCTTACCTATAATATAATATATAAATTAAAAAAAAACACCCTCTTTAATAAAATATAAACCATTTGAGGGTTATTCTTAAAAAAAAACAAAAAAACCTTACCTTGCAGTGCTTTTTGTGTAAAATGTCTGAGCAGACTGCAGAATCTATATATTTATTTGGATTTAAGTTTTAAAACCATGTCATTGTTCCTCATACTGTTTGGCAGGGACATTGTTGTACGCACATATGGTTTGTGAAAGCACTCCTTTGGCTCAACGGGCTAAGGGATGAGGGGCGTTATGTCCAGCTCTCAAGCGTGTCATGTAGCCGAACGCATGCCTTGTGGCGATTGCGGTGTTCCGGTAATGAACCACATGCAGGAGATAACGAGCAGGATGGGGTCGTTGTGGCAAAGTTCCAGCGTTCATTCTTCGTGGCTTGCATGCATTGCACATTTAGCTGTTCTCTGACCTAATGTTCTCTTGCAGGATTATTTATTCAAGTTTTTTTTTTTTTTTTTTTGGTAATTGTTTCTCTGGACGTCAGATTTGTATTGCGTTCCTTGTCTTTGTATTTCTTGGTATTGGTTTCGTTTTTCTTTTTGAGTGTATGCGCGTGTGTGTGAGTGAAGGAAGGTAAGACAGTATGTTTTTAGTTCTTGCTTGTTAAGCAGGTGAGTATGATATCTGTTTTATGTGGCACATTAGAATTGAACACTCTTTGTTCCAATGTAATGTTTATTTCTTAAAATCGATTAGTTTCAGGCTTATACCTTCTGTAGGAGTCTATTCCTGTGTAAGTATTTGACCTCATCATGTCCTACATGAGACACAGCTTGGGGATATGAATATACCGGAGGGCTTTTTAATAATTTAAACACATTGAAAATCAAGTCTCCTTTGATCAGTGATGAGGCTTTATCTATTTTATTATTAGTTTCTGTAACAGCAAAGCCCAACAGCTTTTTTTTTTTTAGGATCCATGCTGTCTGATTAGACCTTAAAGACATTTCCTATGTGAAACCAAGCTAAGTCTTATGTCCTGCCATAATGATGTCCATATTTTTATTTAAATCTCACTGCTGTGGCAGAGGTAGTCCTTTAATCTGGATTGTTGTGCCAGTGTGCTCCAGTCAGGGCTCGTTAGCCCTTTGTCTTCTGGGTTTAATGGCTCTGCCTCGTCTGTTTCAGGGCCAAATCTCCCCTGCCACCTCTGGAGGAAGAGGATGAGGAGTTTGATGATACTCTGGTGTGTCTGGACCCATGTGAGTTACGCTTCTGTGTGATTAATGTGCACCCGACACCCGTGTGTAGAGTTGTGCGCGCGTGTCCGTGACCCTCGTATCTCTTTGTTTGCGCAGACAACTGTGACCTGCACTTCAAAGTGTCACGAGACCGCTACAGCGCCACTTCGCTCACGATGGAGAGCTTTGCCTACCTCTGGGCTGGTGGCCGAGCTTCCTACGGCGTGAACAAAGGCAAAGCCTGCATTGAAATGAAGGTGAGAATCGCGGCCCTTCATACACTACATGCGTTTTATCTCTCTGTCGATTACATCGGGCGTCTGAATGACTTGTGAAACCTGCAGATCATCGAGAAGATCCCTGTGAAGCATGTGAAGAGTAAGAACATGGATGTCCATGATGTGCAGATTGGCTGGTCCCTGGCTAATGGCAGTTTGCTGCTAGGTAAGTGCACTGGCCATAATACTGTAGCCAGGTACATGTAACACGTCATGACCACAGCGCATCATTAAGCCATTTATAAGACTGCTGTAGCTGTAATCTCTAATGTCTCTAGTGTTTAGTCTTTTTTTTAATATATATATATATATATATAAACCTGTTAAGAAGGTGAGGAATACTGCAGAGAAGTCAAGACTGTAAAAACCTATCATTTAAAAATTTAAATAAACTTATGTAAACTACACACGTGCTCCGTGGTGAAGAGCAGTGGAGATACTTATTCAATTCCTGTATAAAGAAGTCGTACTGATAAACACCACGTTTCATTTTCTCAATTTAATCTTCTGTTCATGTTTTGCGAGTGAAGACATTCACAGCTTTAAGGGAAGCTAAGATGCATCGGAAGATGATGTTTTGTTGCTCTGCTCTAAAGTCAGCCGGCAGGTTATTAAGGTTCTTATAGGATGATAAAATGGGTGAAAAGGAAACACATTACACAGAATGTAGCATACTTTTTTTTTTTTTTTTTTCCCCCTTCTTCTTCTATTTTTGTCGATGTCGAAGATGCAGACACCAGACATTTTAAATCACAGTAGTCGTAATCTGTTGGCGATTCCCATACTGTTCGTCGTCCCAAGCTTAGTGTTTAGGTTTGTGTGCGATGAAAAGAACAGATGCATTCTGCGCTTTCCCCGGTGTATTGCTCCACGTTAACGTGTGCTTCATATGCCTTTGATTCTCACTAGGTGAGGAGGAGTATTCTTACTCTTTCGCAGTCAAGGGGAAGAAGACGGCGAATTGTGTGACTGAAGACTACGGCGAGGCTTTTGATGAAAACGATGTTGTTGGCTGCTTCATTGTAAGAATTGTACCCTGTATTTCAGAGCTTGATTTATTTCAGTGGAATACGAGTATGCACTCGGTCCTCTTGTCTATGCTTTTTTTTTAAAATGTTTATATGTCTTTAACACACAGAATTTTGATGGGGATGAAGTTGAAATTTCATATTCCAAGAATGGGAAGGATCTCGGTGTGGCGTTCAAAGTCAGTAAGGAGGCTCTGGCTGGACGTGCGCTCTTCCCACATGTCCTCTGCCACAACTGCGCTGTGGAATTCAACTTCGGGCAGAAGGAGACGCCGTATTTTCCTCAGCCAGAGGGCTTCACCTTCCTCCAGCAAATCCCTGTGGATGAACGTGAGCGTGGACCCAAAGGGCCCGAGACCAAGAAAGACTGTGAGGTAACTTCAGCAGCCATGTGTATGTGCCAAATGACAGTGTACACTGCTGTTGTGTACCCATAAATATTTTTTCATCTTGATCATCTAGGTCATTGTCATGGTTGGCCTCCCTGGATCCGGGAAGACCTCATGGGTGATGAAGCATGTCGAGGAGAACCCCGGAAAATACACAATTCTGGGAACTAACACCATTGTGGAAAAGATGATGGTGAGCGTTCTCATCCATTGCCAAGTGCATTTCTACAACTTATTTAATCTTTTTTTTTTTTTTTTATATATATAAAAAACGACTGTAATGCATATGGCTAAACATCTCTTCATCTACAGATTAACAGTTTGAAGCGACAGAACAAAGACACAGCAAAACTCACTGCCATCTCCCAGAGTGCACCTCTCTTCCTTGGCAAGTTCATTGAGATTGCTGCCCGCAAGAAGAGGAACTACATTTTGGATCAGGTAAGAGCTCCTTGGCAATTTGTGTCCATGGGAGGAGGTTTGTGTGGGTTTGTTTTGTTTTTTTGGGTGTAGTACTGAGTTCACTCATCTGCTCCTTGCCTTTCTCCCTGCAAGACCAACGTTTCTGCTGCTGCCCAGAGGAGGAAGATGTGCCTGTTTGCTGGCTTCCAGCGCAAAGCTGTTGTGGTCCTGCCCACAGATGAGGCCTACAAGGAGCGGACTCAAAAGAAAGCCGAAACTGACGGCAAAGATGTCCCTGAGCATGCCGTGCTCAAGATGAAGGGTGAGCTCTCATTTAGCCGTTTGTCATTTAGCTACAAGGAGTGTTCTGGGTACTGCATTTGAAATTTTATTGAAAAGAGAAACTTGATTTCATGGGAGGAAAAAAAAAACTGCAGCAGTCTTTCTTTATGTCCAGGAGTTTTATTTATTCCTAATCGTAGGTCTCTATTTTGAGATAAAAATAAATAGATATATAATAGTGTAAATTTTCAGCGCAGTAACAGGATTGTCTGGTCACACAGGTATTTCCCAGTGGTGGTAGATGATTTATAATGACCCAGGCAGACCAGTGCTGTACAGCTCACGCTTACATATGCTGATAATTTTAATTAGTGCAATAAACAACATGAAGGTATTAAGCACGTGTATTACCACTGTACAGGTTAACACTTTGTGACCTTACAACACTAAGGTTCTATCTGCCTTTTGATCTCAACTTTAGATAAAAGCGTATTATACCTTTTATAATAAGGAGATCTCGATGTGTTCTCGTGTGTTTGGTGGCTCAAATGAAACTGTTCAAGCGGTGTGACAACATATCGGTTGTTCATGAATAGTCTGTGTAATGCGCAGCTATACGACATCCAGTAGTCACACATCTGCTGCAGGGTGGAGAGCCCGGTGTGTGTGTGGTGTGTTGTGCTTTGTTTTTAAGAAGGTAGGGTAAAGACGTTCTACTTCTGTGACACTTGAATTTGCTGAGACAAAGACTGCACCCTCATTCTAAGAACCATCTGGGTGTGTTTGTAAAATGAAAGGAACAGTGACCAGTACTAGTTAACACCACAATATCCTTCGTTTTTGGCTCTTCACGTGTGGCCCAAGCTGAAACTGAGTTTGATGCCTCTCCTGTACAGGCATATACACATTGCCAGAAGTGGGCGACTGCTTCTCAGAGGTCACCTACGTGGAGCTGCAGAAGGAGGAGGCTACCAAGCTCTTGGAGCAATACAAAGAGGAGAGCAAGAGTGCCTTGCCTCCAGAGAAGAAGCCTAACCAAGGCACGCCCAAGAAAGGTGGCGCTCGCAGCCGAGGGGGCAAAGGCCAGTTCAACAGAGGAGGTGGCCCGGGTCCACGAGGGGGCAGAGGAGCTTTCCAGAACCGTGGCAACTTCAGAGGAAGTAAGGACCTCACTTTCCACCTAGCATACTTTTTTTTTTTTTTTATATAAATTATTTGATAGTCACATGATCTTGACAAAACAGATTTAGTAATGCTCACTCAGTGAACCAAGCACTTGAGACAGTTTGAAAAGGATTCGGAGTGTCGAAGCATTTGGCACTGACCTCTATACTGACATTTTATATATATTACACATACATTCTGAAAGCTGAGCTTTTCCTCAGGGGGACCAAACACTTGAGGTAAAAAAAAAAAAATGTTTAAGGTGGTATAATGCTAATACTGCAAAATTAAATCTATAGCAAAATTAAGTTAACTTTTACTCCATTAACCTGAGAGTTCATTCTCTTTTTATAACGCTGAAATGACACACACTGGTCACATAAGTGTCGGGGGGGAACGCTCTCCAAATGTAATAATTGAGGTCGTCTGGGTTTAAATGAGACACTTGTTAGGATTCTAGTTAAGATCTTCTTGCGGCAGAGCTGTTGGACTTCCGTGTCCATCAGAGCAGAACCAAATGTCCAGGGGATGATGTCGGACCTGATCCACCACTTCCTACCTCGAAGGAGTGGAAACAAAAGTCCAGGGTGTGGAGACAGTCTGTCTGTCTGTTCTTTTAGTATGTCATCTTGGGGGTTTGTGTTAGGCTTAAAGGGTCAGGTCCAACTCCACCCCCAGGACTTTAGGTTCTGCAGAGAGTACCATCTTGTGCCTATGGGCTGCAGGAATGTCTGAATGTCTTGCTGTTACCGGATAGTGATTGAAGATTAACCGTTTTCTGCTAGTGCCTGGTCCCCGTGGAGGCTTTGGTCGGCCGCCTCGAGGCGCTCTGCCACCTCCTGCCTTCAGAGGCGGCTTCCCAAGCCGTGGCAGCTTTGGCCGAGGTGCTGGAGGACCCCCGAACAGAAGCATGGTGCCTAGAGGAGCTCCTGCCAGAGGTGGCATGGGCAACATCGCACACAGAGGTGGAGCCATGAACCGTGGAAAGCCAATGCACAGAGGCAACATGAACCGTGGAGGTGCACATGGGGGTGGACCCAGCAGGGGCAATTTCAACCAGGCAAGTCTGGCTAACATGCAGAGAATCTACATTAACTTGGGGGGAAAAAGAAAAAAATAAACCGTCCGTATCATTATTTTCATGCCTTACATTTGTGCATAAGTAATGTGTTTTTTTTTTTGTTTTGTTTTGTGTTTATAGAAATTCCGTGGCCGCGGAGGAAACCAGCAGAATCGTGGTGGATTTGGCAACAGGAATGGAAACTTTGGCATGAATAAAGCCCAAGCCTTCAACCAGAGCTGGCAGCAGGGGGTAAGCATTTAAGAGCATACTTATTGTAAACACCACTCTGCTAAATGAGCCTTGGTGATGAATTGTTAAATAGTAACTAGAGAATGAATCAATTCAAAAAGAATAACTTTGTGTTAAGCACATACTGATGTCTTGAGCTCCTTTCTTCTGATTATGATTAAGACCCTTTTCTTAACCCCGTAGTTCTGGAACCAGAAGCCGTGGAGTCAGCAGTACCACCCTGGATATTACTAAGCGGGCTTTTGTATTAAAGACTGGTGGCATGTGGAGACCTCCCTCTTGTGGCCACAGAGCCCCAACGATCTACTTTTACTGTCTTTTAAAAATAATAAAACGTGTTTTAAGATAATTTACACGTGGACATGCATTCCACATCCCAACATCAGGTCCCCCATAGATGTGAGGGGTTCCCTTTTCCATACCCGTTTGTAGAAGAAAAAAAATTCTCTCTTTCTCTCTCGCTCTCCCTCTCTCTCTCCTTATTCTAGACCTCATGTTTTGATATCCTTATCAAGAACCACATTGTTCTGTTTGTTCTGCATGGGATGCGTTTGAATTTCAGAGTTGTGGATTTTATTGTCATTTTTACTAAGTGTAAATTATTATTTTGCAAGTACGTTTTTGTGAAAGGATCATGGCATTTGAGAATCAGATCTTGCAGATCTGACGGTCACATTTTAGAGGCTATTAAAGGCAGTTGTAGTGATTTAGCGGCAAAAAGCCTATTCATCGATCATCCGAAAATCATTCTATTTTACCCCTAACTTGTTGTTTTTCCTGTCATTTTGTGTTTCAGTCCAATATGTACTAGTTAAACTCCATAGGTTTACAATAAATGGGTTACTTGCTTTTGTACAACTTGGATTGTTTTTTTTTGTTTTTATAATTGACTTCTATAAGCTACATCAAATGAGCTAGCCTTTGAAGAAATTGATTATACTTCTCTCTAGCCCTTCTTGGCTTTAGAATATTAAACTTATTAAAAAAAAATTCTGAGCTTATTCTGAGCCTTGGTTATATCCGATCCAGAGGCACTGATGCTATTCATATTGGAGATCATAGATTTTTTTTTTTGGTCCTGTAACGATGCATTTTATTTTTTCAGGCCGGTGCTACTTTAGTAGTAGTAACCGTGCAATATGTTACACACACTGCAACTTCTTAAGTGTAATCTAGGCCTACATGCTTCTAGTAGTATGAAACGTTTATTTTCTTCTGACGGTCCAAAAGTTTTACCTGCTTTATATTATCACGCATGTCATTAGACTCTGATAGATAACCCGGGAAGCCCTACTCTTGAATGTCCATTTACATACAGATTCATTACACCGTTTTATTTTGTTGAGTGTGTACAGGAAAGATGATAAAGTAGAAGGTAAATGTAACAAGTCATCATCCAATTAGCTGGTTTGTTATACATTACGTGCAGACTTGACCAATATGTAGCCTCCGGAATATTATTTCTTTCGCAGCTGGTTTCAGAAATTCATCATAAACCAAAAAAAAAAAAATTGCAAATAATTGTCAGTCAGTACCAAGATGTAGTTGGTGTTACTTAGAAGCCCTGTTCTTTTGTGTCTGAATGTTTGTCTTGGACTGGTGCAATTCTAGGAATGTGGTGGAAAATGACCACCAATATCTTGGCAGCTATTTTATTAACTGTAATTAGGAAACTTGCACCATACTGAAGTTTGTGTGTTTTACCATGGAGCATACTGACTGGTATTTCACACTGGCATTTCTTTCCCCCCTTAAATTAGGTCTTTTCCATATAAAAATATAAATACTGTATTAATATACTTCTGAGGAGCGTGAGAGTTGAGAATCTGCGAGATTATAACAAAGGTCTATTAAGCGCTGGAGTTACATGAGTGGGTTTAGGGCATTGTGGCTTGATGCATTAAAAGTGTCCTTTGATTTACTTATAAAGTTTTGTATTGTGCTATTTATCTTACAAGGTTACCGTGTTCTAGTTTGATATTGCAAAGGTGTCCATGGCGTTTAAGACTGTAATAAACATATGAAACGGTTTCCGTTGGTGCTGTTTTGCCTTACTTCACCGCTTCCATGCTGTCTTCCAAAGTATTTTAGGCCAAACCAGTCAAAACATTCACATGGAAGTTATGTGCAACATCGCAAACATTCACTAGACTGATCTGCACGTCATGTTCGGCGCCACGGTAATTTAACCACACCCACATTTTCACTATGGTATTTGCATAAGCTTAGGAGACCAGTATTCTGGAGCTTCTTTTGAATGTAAGGACGGTGTTTTCAATTTGATGTGACCTTTTTATCCCCCAGTTGTACCCAGGCAGATCTGAATCTGACTCGCAGCCAGCTTTTTTTTCCTGTAACAACATGCCCTGTCGTAATTTATTCCTTCTGTATTGTTTGAAGCTAAATGTTACAGCGGAAAGAGATGTGCCCTTTCAAACAACTGACTTTTTTTTTTTTATGTATTTTTGTACAACAGTAGGTATGTAGGTAATGTAGGTATGCCTGTGCAAGGAATAGTCTTTTAGTTTTTAGTCACTTGCTGTTACAGTCCTAAATTTATAAATCTGAAATAAAATAAAAAAAGTAGGTTGGGGTCGTTGGCCAAAAACCATTTGAGAACCCCTTTATTACTGTATGCTGGAAAAAGAAAACTAGTCATGTACACTCACTGTCCACTTTAAAACTAGCACCTGTACATTTACAGATGTACCTGTACAAATGTATATATTTATTCGGTAAACTAATCAGCCAATCATGTAGCAGCACAAGGCATAAAATCAGGCAGATGCAGGTCAAAGAGCTTCAGTTAATGTTCATATCAAACATCATAACTGGGAAACATAAGTGTGATTTCTGTGACTAACCGTGGCACTGTGGTTGGAACCAGATGAGCTGGTTTGAGTATTTCAGAAACTGCTGATCTCCTGGGATTTTCACACACAACAGTCTGTAGAGTTTACACAGAATG
>CM074992.1:1530401-1542673 GCA_037576825.1 Pangasius krempfi | reverse complement strand
CTCCAACCTTCACACACCATGTCTTCATGGAGCTCACTTTGTGCACAGGGGCATCGTCATGCTGGAACAGGTTTGGGTCTCTTAGTATTGGCAATATACAGAGACATCTTATACAATTGTGTGCTTCAGACTTTGTGGCAGAAGTTTGGGGAAGAAACACATATGGATGTGATGGTCAGGTGTCCACAAACTCTTTGCCATATAGTGCACCTGATTTCATCTTACATGACACCTGATATTAACTAACATGCTATTTTCCAAGTCATTTAAGGCATGATTAAGTGGTTTTGGATGGAAAAATTGGAATACATTTGGTACTTCGTCTTTCTTTTGATAAACGAGTTGCCAACTGATATCATAGGCTATGTACAGTCTTCCCACTTCACTCAAGCGCAAGCGCTTTGCTATTTTTGCCCCCTATTTCCAGCATGCTTCTTGCGTTTCCAGTTGAATTACACGCGCAAATTCACCACACTTGGAGAGAATCCTTCTGACGCACAGCCTGCGACGTGTAGCCCGAGTGCATTGACTTCTACTCTTACGTTACACGTCACTTACATGAGGCATAATCCAGTTTTTCACAAGTTTTAAAAGACATTTTAAAAAGAAGACTTTCTTTCTTTTTTTTTCACATGTCAGATAAAGTGCTGCGGTGCACGCAGTGCAGGTCGTGTATGCAAATCAGAGTAAACAAAGCTGGGATGGAGTTGTGTGCCAGCAGTCTGCGCTCCATGCAAACACAAACACTGCAATAAGCAAAGCTGCGCATCCAAATGAACACCACGCGCACAGACACACACACATATCAGTGAAAAATAGTTTACTACATACACACAACACAGTCAGAACGCAGTCCAGAATAACTTCCAGTTCATTCCAGCGTTTAATGTCGGTTGCCGATGCAAAAAAAAAAAAAGCAATAACAATAATAATAATAATAATAATAATAATAATAAAAATAATAGTAATAAAAATAAAAATAATAATACGTTTCATTATAGCAAATACATACAAACTTAATACAAAGTGCTTGAGGTAGTTCAGCCAGGCCAGAGGACAATGTTCATTTAAAAAAAAAAAAGAAAACAGAAACGAAAAAGGCCCAGGCTTAAAAGAAGTACTGTAAGTACTGTGGGTTTGTTTGTAAGAGGCGTTTGGAGTCACACAAGGGAAGCGTTGTCCATGGCGCAGCCGCACTTCTCCACGATCATGTTCGGAAATTCGGCCACTTCGATTTCGGTGTAATCGCCCTTTTTCACCAGGTACATCATCGGCAGCGGGGCGCTCTCCACCACCGCGCATTTCCTCTGGCCGTAGGTGTAAAGCCCGCGCTGCGGCTGCCTGCAGCCCCCCGCACAGCGGAACGCCTGATAGCCCGCAGGCTCGATCACCCAGTACTGCGTCCAGGTGAGAGCGCGGAAGTTAATGAAGTACTCCTCACGGCAGCACAGCTCCTTACTCCTGTTCGGCTCGCAGTCGCCGTGTGAACTGGAGGAAGGAGGGAAGTGAATATCTGATCAAAAGAGCATTTTACGCGTTCACGTTTTTAGACCAAAGACAAGCAATAATTAGTAACAATAACAATAGTAGTAAGAAGAAGAAGAAGCATGAATGAATGAATCAATGAATGAATGGATGGATGGATGGAGGGATGGATATGCAAGTATGTAAGTAACGAGCTCTAGTAAATCGATGCGTAAAGATAAATGCTGTTGGCTAAATGTTTGGCTATGTCATAATGTAATATACAATAATTGCATTGAAATCTAATAAATATATTGGGGATATATATATATTTGTACACCTTTTCTACCTTTATCTTATGTATCTTGTACCTAGAATGTGTAAAGAGGTAGCGCAAAGGACAAGTCGCACTATATCCACACTTCCAAGTGAAAGGTACAGAAAATATCTACTTGATATAAATATATAAAATATACCAAATATACCAGCAACAGGGAAAGGTTCAGTTTAGCACTGTTTTTCAGAGGCCCAGTTCAGTTTTATAATTCAGGCAAGAAATTAAAAATCTGGAAGAGTACACACACTTCCTTGAAAAGTTGCCATGCTTACCCAAACTCTTCAAGGTTAAGTGTGTAGAGGACGAGTTCCGGTTTGCCCAGTATGTCGCTCGGCTCCTGAGTGGTAAACTGGACGCTCTTGGCCATTTCCGCTGCGTAACTGCCGGGTCTCTCGCCCTCGATCCACACCTCCAGGTGCATGGGTGCGTGCTGCTCACTCTTGGACCAGTAATGTACAGCCTGCGTGACATCGAAGCTCTTCCAGCCTGATTCGTGGATGGGAATCAACCTGGAGAGAAAGCGGGCGCGCACAGTGAGCGTCGGCGCGCATGACAGAGAGCGCGTGCACTACTGAGAGATAGCAAATGACTGAAAGCGACGCATGGCGTGTGCGCTCTCGGCGTACCTGGAGTCGACGAGGGAAGTGCGGTTCGAGCCGTTCCCGAGCACCTCCACCCAGTAAATGCTGACTCGCGCGTTGCTCACTGGCCTCTGCCCTTTCCTCTCGGGCATGGATCGCTTGTGCGGCGCTTTCTTGTACAGCTTCAGCTCGGCCATGGTCACCTCGCTGTTGGCTGGAATCCTTGAGTTCATCTCGAACACCACGCGCTGACGTGTCGTGTCAGAATACACCAACTCCCCAGAGATGTCTAAAAGGAATAACACCTATTAGCCTAACGACCTAGTGATGCCTATAAGATAGCCAAAGACATTGCGCGCACATCTTTCTAAAGGTCTAACAACAACAACAACAACAACAACAACAACAACAACAACAATAATAATAATAATAATAATAATAGGCTCCTTACCTGCGTTACCCGGGATGCCGCGTAAAATCCCTGCCAAACTGGGAAGAGAGCGGCGCCTCCTTTCGTGGTGAAGCTTCAGCATGGACACGTACTTGTTCTTAATGTGCGCTGGCACCACCAAGTTCTCCAGGTCCCGCTTATGAATCTGAGGCACCTCGTCCAGTCCTAGTTTTTTCAGCAGGGCGTCCTTCATGTCGTCGTGCGTAAATGCTTCTGTCAGTGCCAGAACGAGGGCGCAGAGGAAGCAGGAGGCAAGAACAGACGCCATGGCTAGCTCCGCAGAAGTCCCGAGGTTCTTAGTCCTTCTAGCACTGAGTGGAAATGAAACACTTTGACAGCGAGCTTCGCACTTTATATGCACCCGCGACCCCCAACTGTTCACGCGCTGACAAAGGTGGAAAGGGAGGGTGTGTGTGTGTGTGTATGTGTGTGTGTCTGACATTAGGGGTGGGATGGGAGGGGGAGATGGCGACATTAAAGCAAACATGTATATAAAATGCTTAAATTCAAAGTGTAAAATTGGCCCATGATTCCTTCAGTTATTGAATGTCCTGGAATTCAAATCTAAGCGTTCCGTCCCCCTCGTGACTAATTATTAACTTTTCATTAACCCTTTATAAGTTTCTATATAGTACAAGCCATAACTTGAGCCACATATATGATTATTTAAAGGTGATCTATTGGCACAATCTTTCTTAAAAATGGTTGCACCTACAGTATATTTCACATGGGCCTTATAAAATTGCTGGACTTATAAAAATGAAATCAAGGCAAATAAATATACACACAGTTCTGCCTTTAATCCTTAGGGATTTTGGAACATACCTATTTAACAGTCTGATATCACAATAATGAAAAATATTGTAAGAAAGTACTCAAGCAGGTGCTTGCAATCTAAACCAATTACTGACAAATAAATGCCACTCAGCATCTGTCTATCTCTGATTATTGATGACATATTTATCCAGACATAGTGAACCTTGGATTCGCTTTCTTGTCCAGGTTGCACGAGTGTCACTGGACCGCCCTTGTTCTTCATGTGTACATTCCCCTGGACATTGTAAAACATTCCTAGTCTGGCAAGTGGACATCTTGACTTATGTGTCTGACAGCCAACGCTGGTGATCAGCTAACCATAAGGCTCATCATCATCTGATAAGTCTTGAAGGAAGTTGGGGCAATCGGATGTTTATTCCAAGACTACCACCCTGCTTCTACATCCCCAGATTAAAATTATTAGCCAAACAGACAGCTAATCCAGGGAGGCCGTGTGGATGTGGATTGGGGAGCTCTTCACAGGTTGGTGATCATCTGATTCCATTGCCAAATTTGCCATGCCTTGTTTGGTCACACAAACATAAGAAAAGGGCCTAGTGGCAGTGAGGGGCCACTGTCTGAGTTTGTGTATTGGCCCCTCTATTTGCTCTGAGATGTCAGACAGACTGAGGTAGCTTGCAGCAAAGGAAGGGCAGATGACTTTTCTTGCGGTTTGAGAAGGAATGAATGGAACACACATACAGACACAAGCTTATTGCCATGACCAAATATTGCCATTTGTGTGTTAGACTTTATTTATGTTTAATTATAGGACACGTTTTTTTTTTTTTTTTTTTTGAAGTCTTGGTGCATGCATACACATGCAAAAAAAAGACTGACACTGGCTCACTCGAGGTCGAAAGCATAGTTAAAATGGAGCGGCCTGTAAATATTTAAAGGGCTAAAGCTTTTATACAGCCTGCATGAAGAAGAATACACAAAGCAATGTTTTCCATGTGGAGAATTCTCACAATAAAACCACATTCACTCAGCATAATAATAATAATAATAATAATAATAATAATAATAATAATAATAACAAAATGCATGAGCACCCTGCTCTCTTCCACAATACACACACACACACACACACACACACGCACACACTTCAGTAAATGGGAGAGCCTGAATCCCTTGTGTGATATGTGTCAGTCTTCTCCCCTTCCCTTGTCAATTATCCACAGGTCCTTTGGTCCACACGGAGGAACTTATCATTCTCACGGATGCCACAGCTCTTAATCAAAGCACAGAGAGGAGTCCCAATCAACAAAACACGTGCTAATTAGCGCCTAGCTCCTGCATATGAAAAGCAGTGCTGTTTAAACGGATTCCCCGCCTCTGCTTCATAAAACAACAAACAATGCAGCTGCAGTGAAGCGCAAGGACGTGAAACAGATTACAAACCGGTGTGTTTTTCTCTCCTGTGCCTGCATCCCACACTGCATCAACACTGTGGTTCAGCCCAAAAACCCCAACACACCGCACTGTACCACTGTACCACTGTACCACATCTCCAGCTTCAGCACAACCCACTGGTTTAGTGCACACTGCTGAGGCGGGGCTCCAGGTTAATAAAGCTACACCACTAGCCTCTTACACGACATCTTACATCAAATGTTTTGACAGGAAAGACATGATTAGCACCTTGTTAATTGCTCAGTGTGTGTGTGTGTGTGTGTGTGTGTGTTTTAGATCTGAATTTTGTTTGAATGCCTTCATAAAAGTTCAAAAGAGTTCTTGTCACAGGTTCTGCCTCACATGGTGCACTGGACCTTCACATGAACATCACTAAATGACTTCAGAGGGCAGTTTAAGTGCATATGCTACACCTCTACTGTATATATACAGTATATTTAGGTTTTTTTTTGTTTGTTTGTTTATTTTACACATATTTATGATGCATGTTCTAGTGTAAAAATATGAATAAAGCATCAAGATAGTTCAAATCATAGATAGATAGATAGATAGATAGATAGATAGATAGATAGATAGATAGATAGTACTGATCCCTGAGGGAAATAGTTTTGTCAGACAGTTACAGACATAACACATGACATTACAGACCCGAGCTTCTCCCAGGACACACTTATCTGTAATAATACATGCATACAGTGTCAAAAGTGTCAATCATGTAGAACGGCATCATTTTCAAGATCTCCCAACTGACACAAAATGGTTTGAAGTGAAGGGATGTAAGGACTGCACGAATGGATAAGCGACACACTCCACAGTTTTGGTTAAATGATACACTGTTTTTATGAAAGATCTTAATAATCAGGGGAATAAGGTAGATAAGGTAGAGTGGGAAGTACAGAACATCACTCAAGCCTACTACTTAGTATGGAAATATTTTACTTATTGTATTACACATACATATAGTTTTAGAGATTGATGTTGTTTTTTTTTGTTTTTTTTTAAATCCTGTATTATGCTGCTACTGCAAGAAATAAATGATAAATGTTACTTACCCATCAGTGTTGTCACAGTAATTCTTAATGACTGTGATATGTTCATATTGAATTTTAGAAAAGATTCATGAATTTGGAAAACACTGAAGCTTTTCTAAACCCAGGTATTGTTGTTATTGTTGGAAGAAATGAATTAGAGAATGTTACTCAGACCAACATCTTAATATGAACTTCGTCGGTTGTCTTCATATAATTGTAGAATACGGTGATGATTAATCGGAGGATGATTTTTTTTTTTTTTTCAAATTCTATTACTGACATTTGATTTATTGATGCTATGAATAAATAATGTTTTAAAATGTGTTGTTGAAAAACCAATGAATATATGTGTCCCAAATGATCTCAGAGGCTGATTATTATAATGAACATTAATTTCAGTTGATCACTTACATATATATATATTTGTGTGTGTGTGTGTGTGTGTGTGTAAGGAGATTTATATACAGCATCAAAGCTGTGATTTTCTGCCTCTTTGATATAAAGGCTAAAGAGGGACAGTATATATAGGACTATATGTATATACTGTCCCTCTTTAACCTTTATATATAAAGAGGCAGAAAATCACAGTTTTGATGCTGTATATAAATCTCCTTACACAGAATCAGAGGGTCACATATCCATGCATTTTTTTTTTAAATATTCAAATGTATTATCTAAGTGTGGCCAGAAGATGGCAGTAGTGCTCATTTTTTCATGAAAATAACCCATCACTTGTAGCGTGTAATGATATTGTAATGGTGTAATGGTGTTTGTGGCCTGTTAAGATAAACAAACAATATTATTATTAAAATGTATTTATTTCTGTAAAGCTGCTCTGTGACAATGTCCATTATTAAAAACCGCTATACAAATAAAATTGAATTGAATTGAATTTACCGTTTACATTACATTTACATTTATAGCATTTGGCAGACTTCCTTATCCAGAGCAGCTCACAGACGTGCTCTCAAGTCTCTATCAATAAATACATCCTGATACTGTCTCACTAGGTCACGGACTAAGAGTACCATCCATCTTTACCACTATATGTACACTATATGGCCAAACGCATGTGTACAACTGACCATCACACCCATATGTGTTTGTTGAACATCTCATTCCAGATTTATTCCCCATTTGCTGTTGTAATAAGCTCCACTCTTCTGGGAAGGCTTTCCACTAGATTTTGGAGTGTTTTGCTTTTCAGCAGTTCAGTTACTCTGTGGCTGCCAAGATCTTGTTTTATAGCAAACCATCAGAATTTACTCTAATAAATAAAAAAACAAAAAACAAAGTGTAAGTGCAGACAGTGTGTTTGTAATGTACAGAACTGTTTCTATTGTAAGATATTCTGCAATAACCAGGAGAGAGAAAGAAGGATCATGGAGTGGATAACAAGTATTTCACGCTCTGAGAAAGGCTGAGAAAAAGAAGAAGATGTCTCCCTTTTCCATTCCCAATTTTCTGGGCTACTTTCAGGTCTTTTGTGAGGTTTCTGAGATGTCATTGGCTGGAAATGTTGCTGAGACGTTTCAACCCTGGTTACTGCCATTACCTCAGACTCAGCTGAACAAAGGTCCTGCTCAGAAGGAGGTGCTAGACTGTAGAGGGAAAGCACTGCAATTCTAGCGTGTATGGAAGTGTTGTACTGTATCTGCTGGGATGAACAGGTCAAGCCTGTCTCTTTCACTGGAAATGCTTTTTGCTCTGCAACTTGCAGCTTGCAGTTTAAAAAAAGGAAAAATCAGAAATCGGCCTATTTCCACCCAACATTACCAGAGCTATCAATCTGGGAGTGTGCAGGTGATCACATGCCTCCTCCTAGACATTTGAAGCCAGCAGCCATCATCTTTTCCAACTTGCTGTGAGTGTAACACCATCTGAGGAAAGCACTATCCACCCACTTCCACATGGATAGGCTCACAGACGCCATGCTGGGTTACTGATTGACAGAGAGTATGCCATCACTTCCACCCACCGAGCATGGCCAGTTGTGCTCTCTTTAGTTAAATAAGGCTTGGATTCCTGGCCACTGACGGCTGTGGCGTCATCAGGATTTGCACTTGTGATCTTCAGACAGTGGGGCGAACACTTTTCTGTTCGTGGTAGTGAATTTGAAGGAGAAAACTGGGGGAAAAAATAGCAAAAGGGGAATTGAAATTGATTTAGAATAGAGAGTACAGAAATTATAGAAAAGGTGGGGATAATAAAATATATATTCACTAACTCAAGATGTGCAGGCTATTGGATTTAAAGCAATGCAAAAATACTTCTGCTTTGCATTGACCTTTATTTTTCCTACTACTGATTACCTGGTGTCTGGGCTACATGCATGGCCCCCTCCCCCAAACAAACAAACAAACAAATAAATAAAATAATGTATTGAAAATGTATTGAAACTATTAAACCTGATGGCGCGTCTACGTCATAATGTGAACGCAGTGATATTATGATGACGTCCGCCATGATGCTGCCGGATCCTGCCTGCAGCAGTGACGCTACGGCAGAGAGAGAGAGAGAGAGAGGGAGAGAGCACGAACAAGGACGTGTTGTCAATGGAGCTGTTTGTAGCAGGGCTGTATTTCCTAGGAATAAATAAAATCGTGTCCCGCCGAGGAACAGTTCATCTGTAGCTGGAATTTAAAACGGACAAAAACTAAACTCGCCTGCTAAGCCTTGCCTTTTCGCAGAGGAGGGGCGTACGCGCTTTTGTAGCATTGCAGATCCCGGACTGATGCATATTCCTTTTCAGTGTGTGTGTGTTAGTGCATGACGGATGAGCGCATATATATATATATATATATGTCACATATACATATATATGTCTATATATATATGGAGAACTGAGGAGGTCGCTTTTTTGTTGCAAGCCCTGTCCTTTAAAAAGGATCCGGAGGAGTCTGAGTGTAAAAAGGAAAGGAAAGCAGACACTTGAGTCTTTGGAGACGTCAAATCTACCAGCCAAGGCAGGATAGCATATCCTCTTTAATGTGTCTAGATGAAGGGAAAATGATACTATGTGTCACACCGACGTTCCATCAAGGTGTGTGTGTGTGTGTGTGTGTGTCGGATCATGACTGAAGTGTTTTAGCTATGCAGCACTTCAGACCTTAAATGCTGAGGATAGACGGAGGTGCCACTCGTGCGGTCCAGTGGAGTTTGGAAATTGGATACTGAAGCAGAAGCCCATCAGAAGCAGCTGTGCATCATGTCTGGAGAGGTGCGTTTAAAGAAGCTGGAGGAGCTGCTGCTGGATGGACCTGCTTGCTCAGGGGGTCAGTGTCTCAGCATGGAGACAATGCTCGATGTCCTCGTCTGTCTCTACGATGAGTGCAACAACTCTCCCCTCAGACGAGAGAAAAACATCTTGGAATTTCTTGATTGGGGTAAAAAAAATATATATATATGTATATATATGTATATCATGTTATTAGAGAATTTTTTTTTCTTCAGATGTTAGACAACAACTCGGTTGCATGTAAATAATCTTAATTCCTGTGGAGTGATGTCTGTTTTGCTACAGCTGCATGTCAGGTAACCTCAGGGAAATGTGTGTGTGACCCAGCAACACAAACCGCATCAGGAAAGGGGGGGAAAAAATGACATGACATCATCAACCGACTGGTTTGTGCACGAAAGTGGAACGTAAAATCCACTGTCCTTAACCCAGCTGCCTGTTCCCTGTGTTTTGGCCCTAAACAAGGACGGAAGGCCAGTTCACACCTGGTGTTAACATGCATCCTTATTGGACAGCGCTAAGTTCAGGTGTCCAATGTCTCTGATCAGGCAATCCAGCTATGACCACATACCATTTGTAGTGTGAACGAAAACGCATCCTGGATATCAGCGAAGGACCGCCTAATCGACTGCGTCATCGCCCCTAGCTGGAAAATACGTAAGCATGGCAAGACAGTTTGGAAATTGTAGAGTTCTCCACCGCTAGTCGAACGGATAAAGGTGATGCTAGCTTCTTTCGTCGTCTCATCTCCCATTCATTTACATTTGAAAACAGTCCGTACAGGTACATGGGATAGGATAAGACTGACGTAATAGATGTGCACAACATCCTTTCTCCAGAAGAAATGATGTACGAAATCCCATCATAAGTGCTCGATGGAGACGTGTTCAGAAGGCCGGCTATGTGTTTCAGCTGTTCACTTATGATCGGATCACTTGAGATGGACGTTGAGACCAGGTGTGAACAGAGACAGCGCTGAAGTCCACAGCCAATCACAAGCAACCATAGCACTTCTAAGATGTATTACTGTTGATGTATGCCTTAGATGCTCTTAATGACGTCGGTTATTGAGGGATGCCTACGGGGCAGATGCTGTTCAGTAGACTAAAGTATGTAAAGAGGAGATGACTTGACTTGATAACTTGCTACTCACTGACTCACCTTGACTTACTGAGTGGGATGTCAGAACCTGAAGTTACGTAATGTTCTACTTCTGTGTGTTCAAGCTACAAATCGGGTGGGATGGGGTTCTGGGGGTTGTGGAAAGCATGGGTGCTCGTCTTTTTTAGCAACGAGCTAGCCAGCTAACTGTGATGAGTGATGTATATTTTCCTTCTCAGACCAAAGAACTGTATGGTCGGTGTTACAGGTTTAACAAGCAAGTATGTCTGTATGTTGATTGATCTAAAGCACATACTTGTAAATACAGTGTAACTCATTTAAAGGTAAGAAGTGCTACTTTGTTTACTGCTGATGCTGTGAGCAGCCATATTGATTTGACGTCACTTCCTGAAGTCAGGGTTGAGAAGACCGTCCTGAGCTTATGTTTTGTTTTTCCTAGTCGGAGGTACAAGATTCTGAGTTATGAGTTTTAGTCTAATGCAACATTAGCCTATTGTAGCTGTAGGTAGATAAGCATCATAAAATGCAAGTGATTTGTTATTATTGCTATATGTTGCAGCTTCACATGGTGAAATTTACTATATTTTACTATATACACTCACCATCCACTTTATTAGGAACACCTGCACATTCATGCAGTTATCTAATCAGCCAATCATCTGGCAGCAGCACAATGCAAAAAACGATGTAGATACACGTCAAGAGCTTCAGAATGGGGAAAAGGTGTGATCTCTGTGACATTAACCATGACATGGTTGTTGGTACCAGATGGGCTGGTTTGAGTATTTCAGAAACTGCTGATCTCCTGGGATTTTCACACAGAATAGTCTCTAGAGTTGACACAGAAAAACAAAAAATATTGAATGAGCCACAGTTCCGTGGGTGGAAACACCTTGTTGATAAGAGAGATCAGAGGAAAATGGCCAGATTGGTTCGACTGGTGCACGTTTGTCTATATGAAATTAAATAAATATATAAAAAAGGCTACTAACAGAAGTTTAATATTGTAAACAAAATGTACCACAGGTTCACCATATCTTAAATTCTCCCAAAATTTGATTAAATAACCAAAGAGTCTAACCTGGGAAAAATGATTGTTTGAAACATAATGAGCTCTGTAGCAGCACCTGAGGCATCATTTTAACCAGAAATAGAGCTCCAACGTTGGCTAAAATGCCTGAATTCTGCAACCTCTTTCTCAGAGACATTTTTGCAGCATGATGCATCATGTCAGGATTCATCATTTCAACCCTATAATTTTATAAATAAAACATTGGTTGCCTTATGACTTTGAGTGAATGTTGACAGGCAGTATTCACATTTGACATAAAAACTAAAGAAAGTACAAGGAACGTTCGCATTTCTTAATAAAATAGAATAGTCTCAACTTTGGACATCAACTCACAACAGTGTTGTGCATTTTTGAAACAGTGTGTCTTGTACCAGTGTCACTTGCTGAGCAATCTTTCTTCTTTCACAGTCTGTTCCGACAGCATTAAAGTTTCCCATTTTATTACGGTGGTTTATACTTGACATTGGTTTCATGGTAGTTTGAAATAGAGACCAGAGTAAAAAAACCCAGGCTTTTCAATCAACACCTGGCACCTGGGGTGAGATATATTAAGCAGCAAGTGAACAGTCAGTTCTCAAAGCTGATGTGTTGGAGGCAGGAAAAATGGGCAAGCGTAAGGATCTGAGCGACTTTGACAAGGGCCAAATTAGTGACAGCGTCATGGGCACCCAAGGCTCACTGAAGCGTGTGGGGAACGAAGGCTAGCCCATCTGGTCCGATCCCTCAGAAGAGCTACTGTAGCAC
>CM074992.1:1502269-1530301 GCA_037576825.1 Pangasius krempfi | reverse complement strand
TTATTGGCAAACGGTATATATGATATATATATGATTGAGATATATATATATATATATATAAATATATATATATATATATATTTGTGTGTGTGTGTGTGTGTGTATATATATATATATATATATATATATATATATATATATATATATATATATATGAGATTATTATATAAATCGAATATAAGATATATAAGAATATAAGATTTTTCAGCCTGTTTTGTGGCTTATTTCACTCATTTCAAGCTTTACATTTTTTCCTTTTCTATTAGCAGATAATTTAATCTTTCTAGAAATAAATGCTTTTGATAGCTGTTGCACTCTCGATTGGTCAGAAGAGAGAAATGTATATTTGTTGATATGGTAAAGCTTTCTGTAAGGAGACAATTATTAAACCTTTACAGAAGGAGTCTCTGATGTCAGGGCTTTGTAAGAGTCAGTAAGACTCCGACATCCGACAGGACTTCAAGAAAAAGACAAGGTTGTTTGTCTTGTGGACGTTCACACAACATCAAATGTAACGATACACAGTTCACAAGTATGAAGTATGAAGTGACACTCATTTAATAAATAAAAATTTGAATGCTTAGCAAATATCTGTGGTATAAGAGGAATAAAACACTTTAATAAAACACCCCCCACCCCCACCCCAGCCCATCGTTGATTACTTTTCTAGAACAGCCCATCCCATCAAGCTTTATTCCTTACATAATAATAGTTCAGTTGAGGACAGGGTCTGGGTTAAATGGAGTCTTGAAACGTTCATGGTGAAAAATTGGAGTCACATGTACACAAAGAAGAGCCTACTATTCTGTGCTTAAGTGAAGAACTCTGTGGAATGCTGTAAACGGTCAGCAAACATACGCCCAGGCTTAAACTGCACATGATGAATGATTCATTCCCAATTTGCTCCTTTCTATGCTAACCAAATCTAGCCTCTAGTGATCTCGTTTGGTGCTGATGATTATTTCACTTCTGAAAGGGTGAATTCATGCAGGCTGCATCCACCCCGACCCTCACCAGGATAAAGCGCTTACTGAAAATGAATGAATGGACGAACGCTGTAGCTTCTTACTGTTGGATCTACATCCAGATTGCAGTATTGCTTATGTACTTGTTTTGACTGAATTCATACAGGAGTTCAAGCACAATGAGCTAGGGCTGGGCGATATAACCAAAATACTATATCAGGATTCTCGAAGGCGTTTCCATGAAATGTATCATGATATAAACTTTTTTGAGGAGTGCAATTAATTAAAAAAAAAAAAAGAGGCTTGTTTGATAATACTTTATTTAATATCAACAAAAATAATTTTTTTAATGTACTTTTTTATTTATAGAAAATAATTAAACATTTAACACTGAAAAGGAAGATTAAAAATCTATAAAAATATTAATATTTTTACAATTTTAAAGATGAAAAACGAAATTTTAACACTACGTCAGCTGCTTCTGGTCAGTTTGTAATAATGTAATCATTTGTAAAAATTGAAAAGATATCACAATATCCATAATATGTCAGAAAAGCATAATGTGAATTTATTAGATTTATTATCAGTATTATATTGTCAAATCGCCCAGCCCACTGGACAGCATTTGTCTCTGCTAAACACTTTAAGCAGTGTTTTGTTTCAGACAGACACACTGATCCACATCCTAACACAATTTAATCCTTTGTTTCATGTTATGCAGATTTACAGCTTTATGGGGAAAAAAACAGGATTTATAATGAATGAAATCCCTGTGGTAGGCATGCACAAATAATCAGTAAGGTGATATCTTGCAACCTTTCAGGAATCATGCACAAGACTGATGTAACTGATGTAATTATCACTCTATCAACAGTCACTCCACATAGCATGCTGTCTTGTTGCACACCTACAGTTCATTTTTAACAATTTGGAATTTTAGGGGGATTTTGTTGTGTAAAACTGAGGTATTTTTTTTTTTTAAATTGGGCTATTTAAAAATCATGAGGTGAAGCCATTGGGAAGCTTTGGCCCTTGACTATAAATTTACGAATGCAAGTTAGCTGATACAACATAGTCTTGGAGCTGACATTTTCTTTGCTGTTTTGCAGGTTTTGTAGATTCCCAAGAGTCAGATGCTTAAATCTGTTTTACACCAAAGCACAGTTGAATTCTCAAATCTGATTGGTCAGAAGGTGTGCATTATTTCTGTACAACAGCACGGCTCGGACAGTAGTTTCTGCTGTAACATGAATGACAGGTTTATTCTAATACGTTTCTATAGTAACAGCTCATTCGCAGGGACTTGTACGGCGGACGCTCTACATAATCTCAGACTAACGATAAACAAATTTAAAAACATGTTGTTTAAAATAAAAAGTATTGTTGATGTGGTAAAGATTATTATTTTTTTTTTAGGAGACGTTAGTAGAACATTTACAGAAGGAGTCTCAAGTGTCAGCGCTTTGTAACAGCCGCATTGCTTTACAAAGTTTCCCAGCACAGGAAAGTCTTCAGTACAGAGGAGTTTATTCTTTCATGGTTCTCAGTAAAATGACAAGCTGCGTTTTTTTTTTTTTGAGAGAGAGAGAGACTTTTTATTGTTGCTATAACGTAAGTGAGAACAGGAGCTAACTTGTCTCTCGGACGTTTCACAACATTAAATCTAACGATAAACCATTAAAATTTGCGACGTGTCATTCATTAATAAATTAACCATCGTAATCATTGGCTGTGGTATAAGTGGAATAACGCACTCCACGTAATGCATTATATGAAAATAACCCACTTCGAGGTGGTAGCTTTGTGTTGTGTTAGATTTTTTTTGATGAAATTTTTGAAAGTTGCAGCAGTAGGGTTGGACAAATGATAAATTCATTAGCTAGTCCACCAGACAATTAAAAGCTCCACTGCGCTGCCCATTCTTATGATCTTTTTTTTTTGCCTGGAAACCTTGATGACTATGCTAAAAAGCAGTAGCTAATGTGCTAACACACAACCAGGTAATTAACTTGTTAAGGGCGTTAATGCAGACTAAGGGAAATATGCGAGTATATGAATTACCGTGTAAGGGACAACTGTGCAGCCATAGTCCCTATCCTTTCCTGAGTAAGTCTATCGTAGAGCGTCATGATAGCGACCGCCACAAAATCATTGGCAGAGGTTTCGGCTTTGATCTGCTATTTTCTCTCCTCACATTGCAAGTTAAATATATTATTCGAGTTTGGACAGAGTCTTTTCTTTCTCTCGGGATGTTGGAATGCGAGGTGACTGTGTGTAGTAAGCAGGACGATGGCTTTGCTTTGCATTTTACTTGGCTCCATTTCATCAGTGTTCCTTTCTGAAAAGATCGTCTGTCAGATGGGCACGCTTGTCAATCTCCTGTCAGCCAGATCGCTCCTCGGCTGATGTGTGTCGCACCGCTTCGAGGTACATTGCACCATCATGTTCACACACACACACACACACACACACACACACATATTCCAAATGAAAATATGTGTTTTGCAAAAGTCAGGAGGACTTAGATGTCCTCCAGGCATCTAAGCAGAAGCTTGTCCCGGGTGTCTGGGCTGGTGGTTTGTCCACCCCAGAGCAATATTTTAAATAGTTATTGTCCTGGAAATGTTAATAAATGGTGAGAGAATTACTGTAAAATATATGTATATATGATATATGATATATTTGTATCCATAGATCTTTTTTATGTCTGGAGAATGTGAGATTCCGTTTTTTTCCCTGGTAGAAGTAGATGCATGTGTATTTTGACACAGAGACTTCACTTCACCAGACAGGATGAGTTTCCTCACGTGGGCTTGGCACCCGAGGCCTGGTGGTAATATTATGGTTAAAAGCGTTTTTTTTTCTTCTTCTCTCATCTGCTCTTCAAAGTTACGGCTTTTAGAGAGATATTTATCTACAGTGTGCACAGTGCATGAATGCTGTAAATGCTGAACGTATTTCTGAGAAACGTGGGCTGTTTTAGGGTTTGGGTGGTGCGTTTGGACCTTCAGGCGTAGCTGTAGGCGAAGCATCACTGCATTCTGCTCAGGCATGAGCGACTCTGGATGGGGGTAGGGGAGAAGAAACCGCTGACTCAGAGCTCCAGTTTGCAGAACGAGGACATGCATAATACACACAGCTGTTGGATTCGCCTCTCTCTCTATTGCTGCCTTTTACTCAGATACAGATATATACATATGTATAGTATATAGACAGATTTGCCTACATGTTCATCTATACATTAGGTTTTTGTTCTCTCTCTCTTTTCATATTGATGTGGGTGTGTATGCTTGGTGTAGTCTGTTTGTCTTTGTAGCTGTCTCGGGTCTCCATTAGCGAGCCGTCTTGACAGTACTGAAGAGCTGGTGCTGTTCGATGTCCTTTAATTCTGCTGACTCGCTATATATCGAGCAGGAAGGGATCAGCTGGCTGTGCTGTCATTTGATTGATCTGAATTGTGTGTGTGTGTATGTGTGTGTGTGTGTTTGCAGTTCTCATAGTGCTCTGCCCTTCTTTTTAGTGCATTGCTGCAATACAGGGTCAGCCAGTCTATTTTTGGGGCTGCTGTACCGCATGCAGAATGATGCTCGGCTGCATCCTAAATAATTCCCTCTTGCTGAAGGCAAACACAATTCATCATCTAGTACGAGATGATCATTTTATTTTCAGCCTGATGGATTAATACATGTCAGTTTTCACTGAGGTGAGATAGCAGTAGATGTGTAGTATTATGTAGTAGTTCTACAAGCAAGATGGTGGTCAGAGAACATGGAGCATAAAGGGAGTCTTATCTCCTAGGGTCGGTAAAGACTTCAGCACTGAAGCGTAATCATCGTGAAGCGGCGTTCTATTCCCTGAAATCCTGACAGCGTGTAGGGTTTGTTGTCATCAATGCGTGAGCTAACCTTTAGGCAAACACTGCTTTGTTGAGGTGGTGAGGTGTGGCCCTTCTTCCAGGGTTTCATAATAATATTGCCAATTATTATTATTATATATTGTGTATTTCAGAGAGAGTATGCAGTGGGTGGGGCTTATTCTATATACTCGATTAAAAAAATATCCAAACTGTCCCCTATCTGGTGGACTTTCATGTGGCATCTAGGACTTAGAACCAGGACGATTTCTCATTACTTCTGCAGTGACCTTTATTTTAGTGGCCACACTCACATTAAATGCAGGTATGAAGGCAAACTTGTATTCGACTCTCCACACACGATGTCCTCATGTACGCACATATACGCAGATGCAGAAGTATAAACCAGACCTTAGCTTTGCTCAAGTTGAAGAACAGCTCATCAGATAGGGATGCATGGAACTAGCCATTGGCATTTTTATGTTTGTTTTAAAAAGGATTAAAGTCTATACATGATTTGATGTGATGTGTGCCAGCAAAGATGGTTAAGTTAAGTGACAAAAAAGATCCTTTAGGCAGTCAGTATCTGGAGGATTTTTAGACAGAAGTGAATACAAGGGGTCTGGGACAAACCAGGGACCTAACACGGGGCAACGCCCCCAAAAATTTTCAATTTATTGAAAGTGTAGTTTTCAGAAACAATTTTGCAGTAGCTCATGACAAAAACAGAAGAAAATCACTTTCTAAAATATCAGTTCAGCTCTATTCAGACGGTTAGTTTCTGGGGGTGGTGTCTGTTATTAAATGCCTCCTCTGTGATCCGGAAACTTTCACATCCGGACAGCTATAACTGAACAGTCAGACTGAGTTTCTGTCAGATTCCGCATCTGTCTGTTCTGCAAAGAGAACTGGAGGTTATTTTTTAGTGTGCGCAACCAGGAATCATATGGTGTTTGTGGGTTGTTGTTTTTTTACTGTTTCTAGCAACCGTATGAGTCTGACATGCTGAACGATTTCTTACCGAAGCATTAATGTTTTTACATTTTGTTTTCAGCTTTCCACACGGATGAAAACAGGGATCTGTTTCACATGAGCACAGAGGAATCTGATTTCCTCTCAGACTCCCATTGGCTGTTACTCATCGCTTCACTTGCAACTAATCACAGAGGAGCTCACACTAGGTGATTCATCGCTGAGAAAATCAAACATCATTGAAAATATTCAAGCCCCAGGGATCGCTTGTGGGCTGAGAAAATTGCATCGCTGAATCATTTGCACTTCATGAGCAGTTGCAGTGGAAATGCACAGCGATGGGGGTAGTCACTGAGCCCCATAATTAGTCAGCGAGTGGGAAATCGGAGCTCAAATCAGTGTTTTTAAATCCAGTGTAAATATGAAAATAATTCAGTGGTGCAAAACAAACAGAATTATTTCTCCATGCCTGCACATACTGAGATCCTTCCTTGTGATCTCTCAGACTGATGGGCGCAGTAGCCAATCAGCAACGAGCATGTGCTGTTCAGTGAGGACCTACCCCCTCTGTTTTCGTTTTGCTGTTGTTATTTTCTGATTTGTTAATGTGTTTCGCACTTGCAGGCCACCGTACATTCCCAACCCGCTTGCATAAAAATGATTATGAAGATGACTTTTGTTCATCAGCTGTCTTTTGTAAAAGTGAAGTGCATGGTGCATGTGTGTGTGGCTTGTTGGACAGTGTTATTTTGGTAAGCAGAGATCACTGAGCAGTATCAATATATAGCTGATAAGAGCAAAAAAAATGGTGGATCAAACCTCGGAGAAAACATATCTGAGATCGGCTCCTGTAACAAGTAGCAAAAATTGGAATTGGGTTTGGAAATAAATTTCTTTTTGGTACTGGAAAGAGATTTCCAGTTTTTATTTTGGGTAAATCCCCCTCAAATCACCAGATATTTAACAAATATTCCCCACAAACCATCTCAGATTTGCTTTATACTTTCTGGAAATATCATCACTATTCCCAATAAATAGTGTGCAAGATTTCAGGCTTGTACCTACAGCAGTTTCTGAGATATAGAGGCTTTAAAAAGGGGCGTGGCTAATCTGGGCCTAATTTTGCTGTAAAAGCGAGCGCTACAGAAAAAGTCACAAAGTTCCGTAAGTTATTACTTTTGAACGATTCATGCTATTATGGCTGATCGGTGTATATATACACTCAGTTTTTTTTTTTGGTCCTCTAAATTTCAAATTTTCAGATTAGATACCTAATACACACGTTATAGTTCTTTTTTTAGCAACTAGGTGAATATCTGAAATAAACTTTCTGATTTATGAGGTGTTAAAAATGAAGGAAATCGTGTATGACAAGGCCTCATAAGCTAAGGCATTTCCTTTTGTAGTAAAACATGGCATATTTGATCTATAGTTTGGTTCATATTTGTGCCTCCAGTGATTTCACATGGATTGACTCGTTTGTTAGGATTGATTTAAAGAAAACAATACTGGATGGGTGTCAATGTGGGCTGATACTCAAGGTTTCAGTAACGGCATCAGTATCGGAAACGAACAAGTGGTATCGTGCCACTTTTACCGTGCCACCATTGTTCACGTTGATCATCTTTAGTTCAAGATGGCTGCAGGCTAACTGGCTTTAATGCTCAGTGCTGGTAGAATAGCACTGAAGGTCAGGTTTGGTTCCTGTCACATTGGTGCTATGAAGGACAGAGGCGGCTTCCGTCTCATTACGAGTGCTGAGAGAGTCTCCGACCTGCCGCAGGAAGATGGAGGGGGTGGAGTTGTCATAGTGGTGAGGGATTTAAGCATCCACAACCCTGTGTGTTATTCATGCGGCGGGACAAAACGGGCAAATTTAACCTAGCTGTGGTGCTAACAGTTTGGTCCTGGAATGATATCGTGCTTGGGTATGCATAACAAATCAAGCCGTGTGTGTGTGTGTGTGTGTGTGTGTGTGTGTGTGTGTGTGCACTCTTTGGAAGTTCATGACTTGTTCCCTTCCTTACCCTCGACTGCTTATCTGTTCACCAGGCAAGATGTTTTGCAATATCTCTTTTGTGAGCTGATCCACTCTCTACACTTTTCACAGAAGCACTCGTCGGGACATGTTTTGTCATAATGCATATTTTCAGGATAGCTGTGGGTTTATGACCCAGCCATGACACCTTTCTTCCGCAGGTTATAATTAGTGCTTTGTTCCCAGCCTAAGGGATCGGCTGTGGCCTACAAAGTGTCTGTCCTGGAACCCTGCAGAGAAAATGTTTACATGCTGTTTGTGTATATTTATTACTTATCCTTGTATTTTATTTCTGTGCCTTTAGGGTTATTGTGGCCTCCTGTTCAGGGCTATCAGCAGTTCATTTTTCATTTTTTTTCACAGGCTGTGTGATGTGGAGGGAAAATAGGATGTGGGTTAGAGGAAGGTATAAATACACAAGTAGTCCTTGTTCTCAAAGATCTTACTGTGAGTCTTCCTTTTGTGTAGCTTTATTTTTCATTTACACAATACATAAACAAATAAACTAAAAGGGAACACGAGGTGACAGTGGCAAAGAAAAACTCCCTGAGAGGACATGAGGAAGAAAGCGGACTCCAAAGGGAACCCGTCCTCTTCTGCGTGACGGCGGATAGTGGGATTTTCATTTTAGTGGATGTTGCTAATGCTTGAATATCATGTGAGGAAAAAAGAATAATAAAAATTCCTGATAAGTCAGAAGCTGATGTATCAGTCTGTTTAGACCAGTATTTTAGTCTTTTAATGAAAATACAAAGGTGTCTTTTGGTCAGTTTTTTGTTCAAATTTTGGTGCATCGCAGTATTCGAATTTTTGGGGCCATCTTATGTTACGGTCATTTCATTCTCATTCTCTGGTTAATAAGTTTGCCAGTTTTTCTATAGACTTTCCTGCTGTTTGTTTTCCTTTGAACCATCACTGGGATTCCATGTATTTCATGTTTTGTAGGGTTTCTCCAAAGGGAGATTCTCAGCCTTTATTAATGAAGTAGAAATGCTGATCTAATGGTTTGTTTAGTGGCAGAGTTTGACAGAATGTGTTGAATGTAGGTGCATAGAAGAAGAGATACGTACAAATAGATGATACTTGGACTATTTCTCAGGATGTCATGTTTTCAATTTTTTTTTAAAAGGTTAAATATAAAATCAGATTTTGTTAATGTGCCAAATATACAGAGGAATGATTTGAAGCGTTGCCTTTTCACTCAAGCCGGGCCGTATGTGAATGCTCCAGATCAGCTCGGGATGTGGTCTGAGTGCGGTTTGTTTCAAGTCTGCTTTGTGGTTGACGCGTTGTGAAGAACAAGTGTTTATTGGAGATCATAAGAGCTGAATCAGCAAGTGAGCTGAGTGCACTTTCAATCAGTGGATGGAGTTTGGTTCTTTCATAGAGGGACATACATGAAAACACCCTTAGTAAATCAGCACAAAGACTGAACAGACTTAAGGTGCGTTCTCACTAGCGAGAGGCAAAGCGACAGGAGACCATTCATTATGTAAGAACACGCATGACACACAGAGCCACGATACCAGCGGCAGCGACGATCAACAACGCGACATGTGAGCTGAGATTTCTAAACTTTATGCAAATTAGGCATGATGTAGTAAAGCGACAAATCCAAACAACTGTCTCGATTGATTCCTCTGACCAACCTCATGGCACGCATGGAGCATATTTCAATTCCCCCCTCACAGCTTCAGTTCTTACCTGCAGTGAATTAGTTCCTGCTTGGCTCGAAAAATGGAAGAAAAACATATAAACTTGTTATCTTATCCTGTCATACAGTATATGACCTCTTGTTAAATGTGTCTAGAGATGTTGTTATGAAGAAAAATAACGCTTGGAAGGAAGTAGTGGAGATCGTTGGTGTCTCTGGAGAGTGTATTGTAGTACAAGTACAGGGAGCTTCTGCTGCTAATCTGCTAATAGCTAATACGGAGCACGACTAGTGCATTGTTTAATTTGTGTTTCACTAGCTAGGAGAAGATACAGTGTATAAATATACAGGTATATGGAGGTATGTCTGGTGAGCGTACTTCACTAGTGGTTAGCGCAAACAGCTAATCTGCTAACAAAGCTAATACGACGCCTTGCACGTAACGCGCATCAAATGAGCAATTTTCCCACTTTTTATTAAAATAGTATAATTTGTTTAAAATATATTTTAAAGACAAATAAATTGTATACTGTTGTAAATCACAGACAAGAGACAAACTACAAGCGACGCATGTGACTTCTCTCGCACTAGTGTGAATGCAGGGTTACAATACACACACACACACACGCACACACTTATGTGCAGACGGACAAATACTAAAACTGGAGTGTTGAGCACAATGAGTGGAACACAGCAGTAAGTAAAAGAGAGTTTGACACATAATTACGTTGCACATAAAAACAGTCCTTATTTGTGTCCTTTCCCTGTGAAGGTGGCAGTCAATCATTATTTTCAACAAAATACGCCTTTATTTCTATTTCTGTTTAAGGAATAAATATGAAAGGCTGTATGATGCATTTCTAGAACAGCTTTCACGGCTTTAGGTGCTTCATGGTGCAGTGGGGTTTTTAACCCCGAGTCCTTTGTTAAAACTCTTCACCTGAGGCTCTGAGACTCCTGGATCATAGATCCCTGATTCTTGGTATGGCCTGTGTTTGCGTTTTTCTCAGAAGACCATTCATACAGAAGTCTTAACACAATCTAGATCATCTCTGTCTGGCTGTGTCTTTTCGCGACTGTCCCGTCCTTGTGTGCATGCTACTCTTTTTGTCCTTCAGAAGACCGAGGAGCATTTTTAAAGCAGGAGAACATTGCTTTTGAGGTTCAGTGTAGCTATAAACCCAATTTAACGCCCCATTGCATGTGTATTCAGTATGAAAGTGATTCTCGGGCACATTTCAATATGTTTAGATAATATGAATGATTTACAGCTTTCCCCTGTCCCTGATGTGTGTGTGTGTGTGTGTGTGTGTGTGTGTGTGTGTGTGTGTGTGTGTGTGTGTGTGTCACTCCCCACACACTGCATGAATTACAGGCCTTCTACTCTGTATTTGATTTTGGCTAGCTGTTCTCTTTTAATATCACCAACCGCCTTCACATCACATTCTGCTCATGAATGAAAGCCCACGGCTTCAATTTACATCTGTAATTTATCCACGCAGTGCCACGGTCTACTCGAGACAAAGTTAAGCACTAGGGAGTTGCTCTCGTGGTTCTCACTGCCCCCAAGACTCGTGTGCGTTTGCTGAAGCCGTGTACGCTATTTACATTTACATTAGTGCCAATTTGCCAAAAAAAAAAAATAAAGAAGGTATCATTGTTTGGATTTAAGTGGGCATGGCCTTGCTTGCTTGCTTTCTTCATCCCTCCCTCCCTTTTCTTTTCTCCTCTTCTCTTTTCTTTTCTCTCCAGATGTAAAAGTGCCATCACTGTGTGAATTCCCTTAACCTCAGCTACATTACATTATTTTTATCTGTAACTGCCTGCGATATTTTCTAAAGAATTCAGTTGGTTCTCATTCATTCATTCATTCATTCATCTTCCTTCACAGTCACAACCTGTGAACCCTAAAAAATAATAATAATAATAATGATAATAATAATACACAATTGAAAGGAATAGTGTGCATCCTGTCCATATCTGTATTTGTATTTTCTCTGTTTTTCAATTTTTTTTTCCTTACGCAATTTTATATCTTATTTGTTTTTTGTTTTTTTATTATTATTATTTTATCTTTTTGACTTCTTGACTTGACTATTTATTTTCCAAATAGCAAATTCATGTTTGGTTATATTCCTCATGTTTATATACCGTAATATTTCATAGTCGTAATGGTCGAATCGTTATTAAATACATATAAAAGACAGCTACTCCTATGTTGAAGCGTTGTATTAATATTATCATGGAGTCAGTGGTGTGCCTCTAAAGAATGCCTCTAGACTCTGGAAGGTGGCAGGAGAAGCCATTTCCCAGGTCCTTCATTCTGCTCAAGGCGGCATTTTTGTGCTTTTACCTCACCGCGACCGTAAATAATTTCTCTTATGGCTTCCAGATGTCCCATTGCCAGATCTGCAGGACAACACACCCAGAGCACATACACACAAATACACGCGTATACCACTGTGTAGAGTTCTCTACAGCCCTTGCTACACACTCCTCGATCCTGAACAGAGAGAAACTGTTTGTGTGTTTCTCATGAGCACACAAACCCTCACACTCTCTCAGCCAGATGTGGACGTGTTTTAACAGTCTCACACTGCAGCAAGTTCACTCCGGTTACTTTCCTTCAGAGTACAGGGTGGGATTGAATGATCAGTCCCAGTATCACAGTTTTCTGTGTATCATGGCACCTAAAATGCAGATGCTGTGTTTCTTGCGACTGCAGATTTTCTAAATGGATGACATAAATGATGTGCCACAGCAGTGGCAGTGTAAATACGGGTTTATTTGGTCATGATCATGATCAAGGTTGCTCTTTGCCATAAGTAATTGATTTATGTATTTCTGTTTTTCACGATTTGGACCTTTTAAAGGTAGAACACTGTTTTAATGATGTTTCATGTGTTATATTATACCACGAGTACTGCTGAATTCTCTGTTCTGATTGGTCAGAAGTTTTCTATAACAGTAGTTTGGCCTGAAAGGCGAGTCACAGGTTTATATTAATGAGCTTGTTCTAATGCATTATCATTTCGTGCGTGGCAAATGCTCGTAATAAAAAAATTAAAAAAATTAAAAGTCTACTGGACAGTGGACTTCTGCGCGTTGTGAGAAGCTCCATTTTTTAAATTTACTTCAAATGAGAAATATACATATATGCTTAACTATACATCAGGGTGGTCTGTGGTGTGGACTGTGACACTGATACACGGTATGAATCTGAGTGTGTTTATGGTTTATGGTGACACTGTCATGATTAAACTATAACAGTGTACAGTACAAAATGTGGGGAAAACACGTTATTTCTGGATGAGGTGTGTCCCTTGACTTATAAGATTTGTTTCGAAAGAATATCCTACTTTTTTTAAGGTCAAGAAAGAATCCGTGGTACTAGAAATGATCACATTTCTGTTTAGGATGTCTAGTTTTTTTTAAAGGAAGAAAAAAACACTTTGAATGTGTAGCTGTGAATTTGGAAAAAAATTTGCTGCGGCCACAAACTGGAACAAATTGCATAGCACGTCATTATTAAAAACGTAAGTAGTGTTGATGTAGCCACTGTTCAAGTGCTTCCATGTGGGCTGAGTCAGTGTAGAAGTGTTGAAAGGTCTAGTTTGACTCCCCCCCCCAACTGGCTTTCGCCAGATGAAAACAGTCACAAGTCATTCTGATACACGATAGATGGTAGATGAGAGATTTCGAGCCTCCTCTTTCAAAGCGTACAAAGCTCTTCTTGCAATCACATGGCCAAAACAAAGCAGGGTCCTTCCTAGGTCACTTGGAAAAAGAGTTTTTTTTTTTTTTTTTTTTAATTTTAAACAGAAGTAGTAACGAGAAGTGTGGGTGTATGATTATGTTTGTGATGCAGATAAAGGCGACCCACTTCTTTATCAGAGCGCTGGCCTGAAATCCAGCGCCTGCCCTTTTCAGCTTCCAGTTTCCACTGCTCCTCAGAGAGTTAGGCTCCTTCATCCTGGATGTAAAATAGGAGACAAGTCAGTCATAACGTTCCACAGCAACAATGACTGTTGTGTCTATTGTGTCAGCGTGACAGCCCATTTGAAGAGTAACCTGTTTAAATGCAGTGTCGCTTTTGGAAGTTGGGCTGCTCAAATGATCATAGGATTGCGCCTCCGATTCCTGTTATTGGCTGACAGGACTGGAATGCGATGTGGTCTTCTGCTTGTGTGGCCCATCTGCCTCGAGGTCTGACGTGCTATGCATTCTGCTTTTCTGCTCACCATGGTTGTAAAGAGTTGTTATTCGAGTTATGCTATCCTTCCTGGCAGCTCAAACCAATCTGGCCATTTTTCTCTGACCTCTCTGATCAACAAGGTGTTTCCACCTTCCACCCAACTGTCAATTCGTGGATTTTGTTTCACACCACTCTGGGTCAACTCTAGAGAATGTTATGTGTGAAAATCCAAGGAGTTTCTGAAATACTCAAACAAGCCTGTCTGGCACCAACAACCATGCCATGGATAAAGTCACTGAGATCACCTTTTCTTCATTCTGATGTTTGATGTGAGCATTAACTGTAGCACTTGACCCGTATCTGCATGATTTTATAAATTGCGCTGCTGCTACCTGATTGGCTGATTAGATAATTGGATGAAAGTACAGGTGTAAAGGTGTTCCTAGTACAGCCGCTGGTGACTGTATGTCTGAAGATGCATAAAGCAGCTCTTTCCTTGCTTTTTTTTTAATGATTGTTTTTTGGTATTGAGTATAAATGTGCCGTAATGTTAGAGCTGTTGCTTGTTGACTTGAGTTTCATTTCAGTGTCTGTGATGATTAAGCAGATTTATTTCCATTCATCACAGCCACGCCTGCAGCCACTGACAAAGTCCTTGTTATCCTGTGCATCAGGTGGTTTTAATCCCAGCTCCTCATATGCGATTTGGGATCTCTTATACATGATTTCCTTTTGGTAATCGGTGCATTTGGAAGTTTACCTCGACCCGTTAGCATTTGTTACTGAGGTATTTCAGCATTTTGAATTGATGCTTATCTGATCACATCTTGTCTCTCTACAGCTAAACCCTTCACAACGATGGTGAAGCAGATGCGCCTACACAAGGAGGACTTTGAGATCCTGAAGGTGATTGGTCGAGGAGCGTTTGGAGAGGTATGCATACACCACGTGTAATGAGTTATTCCCATTTCCCCCATAAAGCCCAACGTATCATTTATTGCAGGATCAGGCCTTATAAAACAATTTTGGAATGCCTCAGTGGATGGTATTAATTTGCCAAGAACAAAAACAGCCCAACGTGCTGTAGGATAGTCGGCTAACTGATCATAAATCTAATTACATAAAAGTGTACGTGTCTGCACATTTTCTTTTTGTTTGAGTTGGCGAGGGGAGGCGAAAGTCTGTTCCTCCACGTAAATTTCTTTTTCTTTTTTTTAAATTCTCAATATTAGCCATTGGGACCATGATTCGGAAATATGGAAAATGTTTACATTGTAATATCAGCTCCTAGAGTCCAAAAACATATTTGATCAAGATCTTAAAGGCTTAAAGGTGCAGTTTTAGGATCGTTGATTCTTTGTAAGGAGGCAAGAATGTTTATTATACTCAGAAGATGGGTTAAGGGCCCTCTTCGGTACATCTGTACAATAACTGGTAATGTCACTAAACATGATGCGTTCACTGGAGCATGTATGGATGACAGGTATGCCAAGAAAGCCAGTGCTTTTGGATTACATGCCGAGACCTGGTTGCTGAGCTTTGGCCCTGTGAGCTAGACGGCTCTGGAGAGAAGCCCAGCATTGAAGCCCCCATGGCTGGCTCAACACACCTTTTTATTGGGGTTTTATTTCACAGTAACTCAGAAAACTGTTGTGTCTCTCAGCCTGTGCCAGCGTAGCCTGAATTGCTTTAACACATGGAGAACATTCAGAGCCAGAGTCAGAAATATCCAACTGATTTGGCAACTTGCTGCAAATTAACATGGTATTTTATTCATTTGTGCTAAGGCACATTCTGAGTTTCACCCTTCCTCTCAGACACGGCTGGAACCAGCAGCATATGGTAATACAGCAATCTTTTTATATTATATGGGGGCCTTTTCCAAGGAAGTGAAGCTGAGGGGAACTCAGCAGGGAAAAAGATTTGGGACAAGTTATCTTCATGCTCCAGGGGGATTCAGTGGGGTTCGAATATTTGAGTGACCCTCAGTTTGGAAAAGGAGTCCATTCTGACCAGGGGTTTTATATTATTAGTTCTGTTTATTTAGTAGCAGGCCATCAGAAGCCATCTAATTGTGATACTTACCAGGACTAACAGGACTCCTGGAGTTCAGATGAAGTACAGGTGAAGTAGAAATTAAACACGGAGCCGTTTACAAAGACAAAGTGTTCATAAGTTGCTCAGTGTGGCGGTGCAAATCCTGAAATGACACTCACCAGTGGCCTTATTCTTTCTGTTCTTATAAAGCTTCCAATGTTTTAATTGTTTCACAGGAGTGGCCTGATGAAAGCCTCAGACTGAGGACCTGGCATTTTAAATGTAAGGGAGCAAAGAGAACCGTGAAAGCTAGTCCACCACGAGTAAAGCCAGGGGCCAAGAGCAGCGCGTTCCCTCCCTGATCAAATCACCATGTAGGGAACAAAAACACTGCCAAAGAATTAGTGTTGTGTTACTGTATGCCTAGTGGGCACTGCACAACTTTTGAAATCCCACACTACATGACATTTAGTGCCTGCGGTCTGCTGTGTGGTTGATGTAGAGGTGCGCACTAAAGAAGCAAGCGCAACGTTTTCCTCTTGGTATTCCACCAGTGAGTGAAAGCTAACTGTCAGAAAAAGAAAAAAATCACAAAATCCATTCACGCCTTTTTTTCCCTTTTCTTTCTTTTTTTTATTTTTTTATTTATTGTCAATTGTAATTTAAGGTCCCATGTCATTTCCACTCTAAAACTTAGTTACACAATCCTGTCTGGTAAGAACTTCTTTCCAGTATCTTAACATAGTTCCTGTCAATTTCAGCCCACACTTCCATGAACTGGATGCAGTCTATGCACACTTGTCCATGTGCGCAACCTGTGGACGTTTTATAATGATGTGCTGCAACTGCAAATAACTTTGTAAATTGTCTTTGGGCTTTGGAAAGATATTACATTCAAATGATTTGAATTAATAATTCATTAATTTATTGATTCATTGAACTTCCTGTGAGGAGTGAGTGGTTGTCTGCAGCTCACAGGGGGACATGGCTAGTGTAGTTAGAATGGTGTTTAATCTGAGAAAAAAAAAATTGAATCTCAAACATAAAGTTTCACTGTTAGGTCCTAAAAACAAGAGCTTTTCTCTCTCACCATATTCCAGTGATATATAATGCCTTATTAATCAGAACTTCAATACAGACCGTAAACATTGGACTCAAGGTTTTACGTTGCACTTGTGCAGAGAATCAGTGTGGCTAGTTAATGATCTTAAGATGACAAGCACGATGATGTTGGCAGTGGTATTAGCATGAAATCTGAGGCTTTGGAGCTCCGAGCAGAGTGTAGAGATGTGGAGGTGAGAAAGCTGGACAGATGAAAGGAACACTAAAACATTTCTCTCTTTAGAGATGAACGAGGTACAATAAAAGGAAAAACGGCATTGTGGCTAATAAAGGAAACTTTGAACCAAAGTGAAAGATAGACCAACATGTTAATTATGATGATTATTGTACAAGGTGGATTTTTTTTCCCCTTTAAATACTTTATCGTTGTCATTATCATTTCCAACGCTGACAATGCTCTCGTTCACAGGTGGCTGTTGTGAAGGTGAAGAACGCAGACAAAGTGTTTGCCATGAAGATCCTAAACAAATGGAAGATGCTGAAGAGGGCTGAGGTGGGCATCGCTTTACAGCCCCGGCTTCGTTTATCCAGGGTTCAGGGTTTTGGATGTGAAGCTAATGACCTTTTCATAATTAACCTGAAATGTTTGAGTGTTCATGGAGTGTTCAGAACCTCATAGATGAGCACTAATGCTTATCCTTGATTCATGTTACTGGAATGTATTCAAATCAATAATAAATGGGTTTCATTCTATGACTTCATTTTACACAGATGAAGAAACAAGGAATCTGTTTTTTTTTTCTGAGTTTAGAAATACACTGACTTCCTGTGACAGTTCTGCACCTTCCTTTCTCAGACGGCGTGTTTTCGGGAGGAGCGGGACGTTCTGGTGTACGGGGACAGCCAGTGGATCACCACTTTACATTACGCCTTCCAGGACGAGAACAACTTGGTGAGGAATTTCCCATGATTTTATTGGGTAGTAATATTGTTGGAGTCAACATTATTGCAGTCTACAGAGCAAAGAGCAACCACACCGTCAGTGAGCTTTCTGGTTCTCGAAGATATTAAAATCTTTGCATTGGAAAAAAAAAAAGACGAAAGGAAAAGATAACTGTGGTTACTGGCTGCTGTCTGGCTGTCTGGCTGTTGATGTCAGATAAACTTGGGAACTGAAAAAGATGGGTTTGTCCCTGAATCTACTGTTATAGACAGAACGTTTCAGGGGAAATGATCTCACAGCTGATGTGTGTGTGTGTGTGTGTGTGTGTGTGTGTGTGTGTGTATAGATGTTTTTGACTCCTGCTGAGAGAGACTTTCCCATGTCTGTGTTTATGGAGCAGTGAAAAGAAGGAGGGGCTGATTTTAACAAATGATATTCATAGCTGCAATGAGGAAAATTTGTTATGGCATTCAGAGATTTCTGTGTTTCAGCGTCTGACTGCTCGTCTGTTTTATAAGTAGATTGGCACGATTGTGGTGCGGAAGTGATGCGACTAAACAGGGTGCTTTAGTTACAGTCACAGTCTGCTGACAGCAGAGACTTAAGTTGTTATTTTGATTAAGGCACAAGCAATTGTGGCACGCAATTTGGTGGGAGAAGAACACGAAGAAAGCCTGCAGAGAGGATGTGAGGTATTGAGATGTTAGATTGAGTGTGAAGTAGAAAATAGGTCTGGGTTAAGGAGTGAGGGAAGTGTGTCACACCTCTTGGTGTTAAAGTTAGATAAAGTTCTACTGAGCTGTGAAAAAAAATAAAACAATGAGCATGAAGGTCAAGTAGGAGCTAGAGAACGTCGAATACGTTCTCAGGAAAGGGAATGAGATGAAGGGATGACAACTCGGGAATTTCGTGCGGTCTCGTCAACTCCTCCGAGTTTCTCCGAGTTCAGCAAGTGACGTCAAATGAACATGGCTGCGTACAGGAAACTAAGCAGCACTTCTTACTGTTAAATGAGTTATACTGTATATACTTTAATATTTGCTTTAGATCAATCAACATACAGACATAATCGCTTGTTAAATCTCTGCAGTTCGCTGTTTTGAGGAGGAAAATACACAACACTCATCACAGCTAGCTGGCTAGCTTGCTGCTTACAAAAGACGAACATGATGGAGTCTGTGTTTTTTTTTGTTTTTTTTTTCCTCGAATGCACAGAGGATGATAATGACATCATTCCAAGCTCTGAACTCCCACTTCTGAGGTAATCTGAATGCAGCATAAGACTCCTCTGGGTTACTGATCAGAAGGTTGGGGGTTCAGACTGTCAGTGTAGGGCCTTTAAACCTATCTGTTCGAGAGGCACCATAACATGGCTGACCCTGCGCCCTGACCCCAACTTCTTCTTCTTCTTCTTCTGTTCACTGTGTATTTTACATAACAATCACATTTCATGCAGTGCGACAGAAACGCAAACTGAGAATTCGTTTTTTATGACAGGTTACGTCAGTGGAAACGCACCTAGTGATGTGTTTCACATGCTGATGCATTAGATTATCTTTGACTATCTGTCTTGTGTGTTCCCATAGTCTCATATTAGTTTCTTCTTTCTCCTTTCTCTCTGCAGTACCTGGTGATGGACTACTACGTCGGTGGTGATCTGCTGACTTTGCTCAGCAAGTTCGAGGACCGCTTGCCTGAGGACATGGCTAAATTTTACCTGGCAGAGATGGTGCTGGCTATCGACTCTGTGCACCAGCTGCACTACATCCACAGGTGAGCCGACTGTTTCAGAGTCTCATCACCTTAGCTTAGCTTCTCACTGGGACCATTCTGGAGTTTCAGGATGTTTTTACTTGAATCATGTTCCCACTATTGTAAAGCTTGCAATCATAAAAATGAATGTCTTCCGATAGTGAGCATCAGACATCATGGAATGAGAAGGAGATTTGCTGAATGACCAAATGACAGACTAAAGTGGGCGGAGCTACACAAAGAAGTTGAGCTGAATTTAAATTTATGCAAATAAGAAGCAAAGCTACGTGGCAGTTTCTGGGTTCCTGTTAAGTATTTGTTCCTAGTAGCAGCTCCTGAACCTATCAGTAATAATCGCTGTGCTGATGTGAACACTTGAAGTGTTTGATGAACAACGCCTGCTGTATCAGGACCAAAATTAGATAGCAGCGATCATGAAATGCAAACAATGTTTGTGATTTATTATGAATGGATTTATGAACAATTTATCCATGAGTCCTTTCCCTCCAGTTGAGGTAAAGCATCTGATTTGTGGTTAAAACAAGCAAAACATCTCATTTTAGTGAGACGATGTGGTCTAATAAGTGGTTGAACATGCATTCTGTAGGTAGCTGTATAGTTTGTGTGTGTGTATCGCACTAGCCAGGCACTATCGGGGAAATCAGCAGTGAACTTGAAGTGATTTAAGTGACATGAGGTTAAAAAAAAATGTTGCCAGTGAAAGTTCAGGTTTCGATATTTCTAAATCTTGAACTCACAATCCCGCTTAGAGTGTGAAATGTAGTACGCTGTTTACGCTACAGATTTCAGCCTTGACAAAGAGCTGCTCATGAATAAAAATCATGTAAAGTAAATGCCAGATTGGCTGTAGTGCTGTAGGATTTTCTTCAGTCAGACAGACAGACGTGCGAGTGTTGCTGGGAAACCTGGCGCTGTAAATACACAGGAAGTGGCTCGTTCTCGTTTGCTTAAAGATGAGCACCGGTAGCTCCGAGCTTTGCTGTGATTGATGTGTTTGCGCTCGTGAAGGGTGGGACTTTAATCAACCCTGCAGAGAGAAACACACAACCTCTCCCCTCCACCTACCCTCCCCAACACCCTCTAAAACACATAAACACATTCTCACATGCGTTTATGTTTATGCACACCCCCAACACACACACATACACCACACACACACATACACGTTCTATTCTTGCTGTGATAATTGCATGCTGGTTGTGGGGTTAGTGGGGGGAAGCAGTGAGGCGGTAATGATGGGGTGAGAGGTGTGGTCAGCTTGCTCCCGTGAGAGTTTGGCACAGCTCGCTATGGGAGGGTGGGGACGGCGTGGCCAGCTCCCCTGAGAGCCAGCAGTGTGTATTTGAGGGTGTGTGTGTGTGTGTGTGTGTGTGTGTGTGTGTGTGCGTGCGTGTGTGCGTGCGTGCGTGCGTGCGTGCGTGCGTGCGTGCATGCAAGCTGAGTAACGTGTAAAAATAACTAGTGCACAGGCATCCTTGATGTATATTTGTATTTCAGTAAAAATAACACAGACAGACAGAAAATATCCAAATTGTGGAGCACTAAGACAGAACACAGTGCACCAAAAAAGAACAACATATGTGAATAAATAGTAAATAAGTACAGGCTAGAAATGGCAGCATAGCACACATATTCTCTAAAAACACTCAGATTAAGCCTCATACAGACCCCACCGAATGTATTGGAACGGCAAGGCCAGTTCTTTTGTTTTTGGCTGTTAGTACACCAGTGGTTTCTTCTTTTTTGTTGTATTGATTATGGTCAATGCTTGTGCAATGGCTCTGATAGATTTTCCCTCTTTTCTCAGCTTCAGAATTGCTTGCTTTTCTCCCAGCTCTCCAGACAGCTCTCTGGTCTTCATGTTGGTTTATCCTTTTTAACAACAAATGCTGTGTTCACAGGCAAAATCTAGGGCTGAAACCAAGAGTAGACATTCAGAGAGATTAACTGATTAAACAATCACTCTAACAGGGCCCACCTGGGCAACAAGAAACACCTGTCAGTCACATGTTCCAATATTTTTGATCACTTGAAAAATGGGTGTGTTCAAAGAAAAGGTGTTTACACATATTTAGATGCAAATATCAGGAAATGAAAGCTGAAATTCTGATCTATCGTCTCATGTTCATCTTTTGATCTCAAACCCAAATGTCTTCAGTGTATATCATAAACAACAGAATTGGCCTTGCCGTTCCAACACTTTTGGAGGGAACCGTAGGCCCCAATTTTTAAAATAATTTCTGACAGTACAGAATCAAGCATTTCGTTCCCACTATGCATTGTTTAGTTGCTTTCTCACAAAGATTACTTTCTTTGTGTCTGATGATAGACATTTTATTTTTTGCCCATATTTTATATTTAGATTTGTTCAAATGCCTCCATACATGCCAGCCTCATGCCTAAGATGATATGATAATGCTAATTCTCTGATCAGTGCAAAAGCGGCCAGACTAGAGAGAGAGAGGTGCAGTGTTTAAGAGCTGTGCTCTCCTGCCCTAGATATTTGCATGAGCTCCTGCTGTGCTCAGTAAACCCTCAGCAAAGAGGAGTGGCCCATGTTTCTGTAGCCACAACTGAACCCTTCTCCACCAGAAACAGCTGCATCTGTCCCTTTGTGTGTATGTGTGTGTTGTGTGTGTGTTTGGGGGTGCGTGACCACTGCATTGTGTGTGTACAGCAGGATATTAACCTGAGCCATATGCGCATTGTATTATTGATTAGTACCATGTGTGCGATCACAGAAGTTGAGCTCAGCTCAGTTTTGGTTAACAAAACCTAACGACTGCTCCTTAAAACAGCATCGCATGACTCACACTGGCTATGCAGATAACCTAGTGAAGAGAGAAAGGTACAGTCGCAGCCTCGGGCTGCAGCGCATTTTGTTTTAAAAAGTACCAGGGCATGCAGATGAGCTCAGCAAGAGGTTAATTTATTGGATTGAGAGATGTATCATGGAAATTTGTAGCTTAAATGGATTCAGTGTTGCGGCTTTAATCATAAATCTGCAAAGCAGAGTAATTTCATTGGCCAAAGAGACCAGCATTAACACCCTGCCTCACTTACTTCCCATTCTTTGTCTCATTCTCATTCTTTTTCTTATTCGTAGCCTGTTGCCAGGAAGCACACCCACATGGCTGTAACAAATGGATTAGCACCGCAAACCACGACAGGATCATGACCCTAGCTTGGTGTTGATGCTAGATGAGCACCATGTCTGTTTATAGTCATTATCAGACGTCTCTAAAACAGCCTCTTACGAAAGTTATTCAGGTTCTGGTGGTGTGTTTTTGCTTAAGAGATTTCATATATTCTCTTGGCTTAAAGCTGCTGTAAGAAACGTTATGTTAGCATTGCATGCTAATTTCCTCCAGGCCTCTGATGGAGTCCATTCCATCTCCTTCAATCCCAACTCCCCTGTCCGCTCTCTCAGTGCAGCTGTAAGAAGATATTGAAAAAAGGAACTCTGGAAAAAGAAACCCCAACAACGTCTCCACTGGTTTGTAGCATTATAGCATTAGTTCACTGTACAGCTGGTTGCTTGGAAAGTCTGCAGCCACAACAGTGCTTTTATCCAAGCAAATGACACTCACAGCTAAACATCTTAGTGTTGCTAATCATGTAGCTAGCAGCTTGTCATAACAACTAGACGTGACTAGAGGACACATGCACGGTATTATTTTTACATTTATGGCATTTGGCAGACACCCATGTCCAGAGCGACTTTTATCTCATTTTATACAAAATGCTCAGGGCCCCCTTGCTCAGGGGCCCAGCAGTGCTGGGATTTGAACTCATGACCTTCTGATCAGTAGTCCAGGGTTTTAACCAGTGAGCTACTGGTTAGTAACAAACAGCATGATCCATGTATCATGCAGATAGGAGGATTGGCTAGGATAACTTACCCCTAAGTGTGAATGAGTGTGTGAATGTGTGTGTGCATGGTGCCTTGTGATGAACTGGTGCCCCATCTACGGTGTATTCTCACCTCACGCACAGTGTTCCCAAGAGAGGCTCTGGATTTACCAGGATACAGCGTTTACTGAAGATAAATGAATTTTATTATACTTGGGAGGGCCCTGAAGCACATAACCTGTGCAGTCTAGTGGTATTTCTCTTAAATTCTTCCACTTATGGACGGACGGATGGACTTTATTGATCCCCGAGAGGAAATTTGGGAGGTGTAATGATTTTTCAGCATCAACGTTAATGTATGGACTCTGTAATGACTCCGTATGATCTGTGCTTGCTGGTGCCCTAACATTTCAGAAGACTGTAACACGTTAGAAGAGTCAAATCTTGGTAAGAATGTCATTAAAGATTGGCTCTTGTAAATCTGTTCATTTGGTAGTCATGTGTGCACGTGTGGTAAGTTGCTCTGGTTGAGAGCGTGTGCTAAATGTCTGTTGGATTAAGCGATGCTCCTAGATTGATTGGCTGAGGTGCAATAATGATTCGTTCACACCCGTGTTAATGTATTGACCCCAGTGGGAGCCTGTTTGTTTATTTGCTCTGAGCTTGTTGATGACTCAGTGTTGATGACTTCCAGCTCTGTAATTGCTTTACCGGCAACTCGTCTAGCTCACGCTGTTATTTTAAACATATGTTTTAGGAGGCATTTTTTTAATGAGGTGCTGACACATTCAAAATCAAAGAATGGAATCTTTTGGAGTGGGTTTAGGGATGCACCAATCCTACTTTTTTTCTGTGTTAATATGATCCTCCGCGTATTAGCCGATACTGATCCAATACTGAAGTCCTGATATCTGAGTCCGTCTTGTTGAACATCAGAGGAGACTGAGATACACTGTATCAGTGAATCAGACTGGAAAATATGTTAAATCCAATCGATATCGATATCAGATTGATGTACTCACAATCATGGTTAGAAAACATGCTTAAGTATTATTTTAGTGACATTTTCAAGGGAAAAAAAAACAATCTTACATTTTTATTTAGACCTTGGAAGTACTCATTACAAATCTCAAAGGTCTCTTCTTCTCTCATCCAGCCAGTGACTGAACACTATATATCAATCGAATGGGCTCAGTTTAGCATCTAGTCATTTCAGTTTAGCATCTAATCATTTCAGTTTAGCACTGTAGAGTGTCAGTTCATCATCTGCAGTGACCTTCTCTTGCTACACAATGTAGTTAGCTATCCATGTGCATGTGAATATGGATAATCCACAGACTGCATGCACGCCCCTGGCCCTACCTCAGCAAAAATGGTTCCGTATGCTGGAGAGACTCGAATAAAATGTTTTGTCTCTTGCCTTCATAGAAGGCATGAATCCCATCTAATTTGCAAAAGTGTTGAGACAGACAAGTTTTGCTAACTTGCTAACATTACCCGGCTGTAATTGACTAAGTTAGCCTATTTTCTTTGCTAATGCCATATTAGACGAGCATCGATTCCAGTCTCTAACATAACCGGCTGAGCAGCAAGTCAAATTCTAGCTAATGGTAAATATCACATACAGAGACTGAATGATGTTTTCAGGCAAAATGGCATTGTTATTCAAGCAAAAAAAATCATCTAACATTTTAGATAAGTAACAAAAGCTACTATTCAAACGAAAACATGACATTAAGTTAGTTTCATCAGTTAAAACATTTACTTTTTCAGTCAGGTGAGGTGAAGCCGAGTTCAGATGAAGGGTGAAATAGCCGTACTTGTGGAAATAGCCGTGTCTATTCATGTCAGTGTTTGGCCTTTACTGTGTGTGAAGTTCACAGAGTGAGAGTCATCTATTACCTGTTTACTGTTCAACAAGTTACTGTTTTTTCATATTGCATATGAAGATCAGGCTTTATGAAAGATGGCTTACAACTACCAAGTTCTTCACAGCTGGATCCGCACCTACATACTTACGCACTGTAGTGCTTAACAGCAGGAGGCGGCAATCTTCTCACCTCAATTCAGCGCACACACACACACACACACACACACACACACACACACACACACACACACATATGGGCCACACTTTTGCTAAACACTCCATTGCCTATTGTCTTGCTCAGCAAAGTTAACAATCAACAGCTGTAGAAAAAATAATCTTCCATCAAATGCTGGCGCATTTCTTTCATCACAGTGGAAATTCGGGACGCACGCACGCATATAACACGTGCAAGTGTAAATGCTCTTACTGGCTACATACAAGCACAGAAGTGTGTGTGTGTGTGTGTGTGTGTGTGTGTGTTTCTGTGTATACCTGTGTGTATACCTGTGTGTATACCTGTGTGTATACCTATGTGTCCATATTAAATGCTTCATTTATGTCATAAGTCATGTATTTCAATATAAACTACACAGTCTATTGATCCCTTTAATGATAATGAGAAAATGAATTAGGTGTAACATGGTGCCTTTTCCGCTTTTGAGCTCTTAATCTATCTGGAGAGCTGAAGTTGGGTTAAAAAAAAAAAAGAAAGAAAAAAAGGTGTCTGTTTAAAGGTGCACACTATAATTCACACACACACCAAAAAAAGGGTCGGTCTCTCAGTAAGCTGTCATCGGAGCAAAAACAGAAACAGCTGGAGGAAATGAGCATGCAAATTAAAAACCAGACTAAGACCTCTCCCTTAGTATGACTTTCAGAGTGAAAAAATGGTTATTTTGTCATAAAATTGTTGACTCCTTCATAACATATCAGCAAACGTGACAAAATCAACCACACACACACACACACACACACACACACACACACACACACATATATATACACACATTGTATATATATGTGTGTGTGTGTGTGTGTGTGTGTGTGTGTGTGTATCGGGGACAAAATATTTTATAATAGAATTGGACATGCCAGAACGCTGTTTTTAAAATGGCTACACAGTTAAGTTGTAATTAAATGAGACTAAATGTTTCCAGATGTGAATCTTGGGCTTAGATTTCAGGCAGCACACATTTTGGTGGTGGGGAAAATATGGCAAACAGTTATGATGACTGCAGACCAACTTACAGTACTTGTGGCCGTTCTGCAGCGCCAAAAATGCTTTGTAATGCTGTAATGCTGTAATGCTACTACATTTCTTCAGCTTTATGAGCCTGATATTGTTAATAATGAATTATATCGCGAGTAGAACACAGTGGTGCTTGCAGGTATAGGAAAAAAATCAACAATGGGGTGATGTGCTGCAGCCCGACATGAACATGAGTTACTGTTCACCTCGAAGTGATTATTTCTCTATAACAACATGTCCTGAAGTGTTTTCTTCCTCTTATATCAGAGCAATTTGCCAAATATACAGTTATTTCAATTATCGCCAGCACTAATGTCAGAGCTGCTGCTATAGAAAATTAATCAACACCTTCTGACCAATCAGATTGCAGAATTCAGCAGTGCTGTAGTATGATGTTTATTAATACTAAGACGCGATTACTGCATTTGTAAATATACCACAGAGTAACTAAGGAAATGAGTTTGTGGTCTTTTTTTTTGCCAAACAGCTCTACTTTGTAGCATTGTCGTACAAGATAATACTTTCCTATACATTTTTGAAAATTATTTTTTTATCTTCACTTCCACCAGTCCTCATTCTTTCGGCTCTTGGCCCTTCTCTCTTCTTACAGCCCAAACATCAGGCTCCAAATATTCCTAATTCTGTTTCTCATCTAATAAATCTTGCACTTAAAGCTGCTGTCAGTTTCTCTAATCCTCAACCTCTTCAGTGGATCATCCTCTGTTCATAACTCTTTTTTTACAGCACAGACTTCTCTTCTGAGGGTTGTTAACATTCTTCTTTTTGTTGATGTTGGTGTGCTTTTTTCTTCTTTTTCCTTGACCTTTGTGTTGTCTTTTCATAGTGAGACTCATAATATATACTTTTATTCTTTCTTCTTGATTGGTATTGTAGCCTGTTTTACATCACCTCACTGAAAAACATTTGGAGAACATAAATCCTCCTCCAATCCTTTGCTCAGGAATTAGTTTTTGGCCCCTATTCGTGGTCTTGTCAGGTCAATTCCCACAGTCTCAGAGAACTCGATTTCCCAGAACACACCACGGCCTACAAGTATGGCCGCCATGGACTGCACCTCCCAACAACGGACTTTGTCACGTTCACATCCACCTGATTTTAATCACACACACCTGAGAATAATCACACTTCACAGTATATAATGACCTCAGTTTCATGCGCTCATTTGCGGAGTAATGCTTAGTGTGTTTATACTTGACTTATCAAGCCATTTGTGCTACTTATTATTATTTTTTTTTTATCTGGTTTGTGATCTTGCTCTCTCCCTGGTTTTTGCTATCTGGTTTTGCCTTGTTTGTATGGTTTGCACATGAACTATTGCCTGTTTTTGGATTACAACCTTGCCTACTGATTTAGATTTCTTTGCTGGTGCATTTTACAATAAACTGTCCATTTCAGCCTACCTTATATGACAGGTCTACCTACACTATATAGCCCAACGTTTGTGGACACCTGACTATAACTCATATTTATTCAGATTTATTCCCCCTTTGCTGTTATAATAAGCTCCACTCTTCTGGGAAGCTTTCCACTAGATGTTGGAGCGTGGCT
>CM074992.1:1488092-1502169 GCA_037576825.1 Pangasius krempfi | reverse complement strand
ACTCGAGTTCTTCCACTCCAACCTTCACACACCATGTCTTCATGGAGCTCGCTTTGTGCACAGGGGCATCGTCATGATGGAACAGGTTTGGGCCTCTTAGTTCCAGTGAAGGAAATAGTAATGCTACAGCATACAGAGACATTCTATACAATTGTGTGCTTGCAGCTTTGTTGCAACAGTTTGAGGAAGAGCCACATATAGATGTGATGGTCAGGTGTCCACAACCTTTTTGGCATATAGCGTACACTCGCTGTAAACTTGCACAATCCTCCAGCACTGTGGCCTCATTCATTTCATTGCTCTCCCTCTGCTTTACCACCCTGCTGCATGACACTATGCAGCTCTTACGACTTATTACTTTAACAAATGATATACAGAATGAACGAAGGTCTTACTGGTTGATTCGTAAATCCCTTCCTTCCATGAAATTACATTTATGGTATTCATACTGAAGGTATAAAGCCTTAACATGCCTTTATTATTTACCAAAGTGATTTCTATTTCACTGGGTCCCAGCTAAAACGCAATAAACTTCTTGAAGTTCTTGAACAGCGCCCATGGCAAACAGCACATGACAACCCCACAGTATAAGCACTGGCTTATAATTTATTGTACAACAAGATTGCATCATATTCAGTCCATAAAATCCAGGCTGTAGATCTGCTGAAGTTCAGCAGGCACTGCTTCAGGAGTATAAACTTGGAGACTAGAGCAGGGGAAGGAGCTTTATTAGCACATGGTTTCACTGAAAACAAACTGAATATGACGTCTTTATGGTTGGGTTGCAGACCATAAACAACATTCTTAGCCTTCCAGACGGATTCTCTCCATCTTCCAGGGCTAGAGAGTGCAGTTTTTAGGACCTCTGGACTAATCGCACTCCAGCTCATGATGGAATTCTGATCAACCCTTCACGCTCCACAGTTTTGTTTGCACCGAGTGAACATAGTTCTTTATTTCAAAATATGAACAAATATGTGATTTAAACCACAGAAACCCTGACTAGGAGAAATGAATCAGAAGATGAATGAATGAATGAATGAATGAATGAATGAATGAATGAATGAATGAATGAATGAATGCGGTAAATGCGTCATGCAGCACCACACAAGCACCCATGGCCTTTCTTTGTAACACAAGCTTTAAAGCTTATAATCAGCTCCCATCTGCATGGAAGTGAAAAAAAAATGCTGGCTTCTGTGACTTTTGTCTGTCCTGAACCTCCCACATCTCTGCCATGAACCTACCCTGAAACTGTCCTCTTTATACCATCCACTCCACCTTATAATATCTGCTGCATGTTCTATTCGCTCTGTAGTTTTGTCGCATCATGTACAGTATTTAAACTTGAGTTTCAGAAAGCTGCTATGCAAATAAAATAAAACATGTTGCTTTTATTAATAATGTGGTTTTTGTTGGTTTTTTTCCCATGTGTCTGTTCACTTACAGGGACATCAAGCCTGACAACATCTTGCTGGACATGAACGGCCACATTCGCTTGGCCGACTTTGGCTCCTGTCTCAAACTCATGGAAGACGGAACAGTAAGTCCATCCGTACTCAAACCTGGGTGCTGCGTTACTGAGCTCCGTTATTGATCCCCAGAGCTTGAGGCTCAGTGATGGTTTCTTGGAGTAACTGTGAGCTGTGGTTCACTCAGGTGCAATCCTCGATCGCAGTGGGAACTCCAGACTACATCTCTCCCGAGATCCTGCAGGCCATGGAAGACGGGAAAGGAAAATATGGGCCTGAGTGTGACTGGTGGTCTCTGGGAGTGTGTATGTACGAGATGCTCTACGGGGAGACGCCCTTCTACGCTGAGTCGCTAGTGGAGACATACGGCAAAATCATGAACCATAAGGTGGGCATGCCATGCGTGAAAACTTTTTGTCTTTCCTTCCCTGAATTATTCTGATTCTGAATTAGTCACCTCATCCTCTCAATGAGGTCATTAACCCTGTGTACCAAGGCTAAATTCTGCATTGTGTGTTACAGTTATACTTTAAAGACCAGTAGAAGCACTAGTTCAGTAGAAATACCCTTCATCTGCTTTACACTAACCTGATTTGACATGTTTATATATTTCCGCTGCTCTTATCCATCACTTCATCTTGTCCTATTTGTTTCTCCATAGGAGCGGTTCCAGTTCCCCACGCAGATGTCTGACGTATCTGAGGAGGCCAAAGACCTAATGCGTAGGCTGATCTGCTCTCGTGAGCACCGGCTGGGCCAGAACGGCATCGAGGACTTTAAGAGCCACCCCTTCTTCTCAGGCATCAACTGGGACGACATCCGCTCTTGCGAGGCCCCGTACATCCCTGAAGTCAGCAGCCCCACCGACACCTCCAACTTTGACGTGGAGGACGACTGCCTAAAGAATTCAGTATGTTGTGGAAATGTAATTTTTTTTTCTTTCACTGAGATCAGTTAAGCCTAACCCTAGACCTTTACCCAAAAACATGACGATTATAAAAGCCTAGTTACCCTGTCAGTCACTTTAGCTGGTCTGACTTTACAAACTGTACGTTTTGAGACAGCAATGCAGGAATTCATTCCTCACAGTCTCCTGTACATATTCAACCCCGTACGAGGCGTTTGACTTTCAGTACTGAGTTTGCTCAGATTAGCCTGTATGATAAAATTTACATTTTAGTGCCTTGCATAAGTATTCACCCCCTTGAATTTTTCCACCGTGTGTATTGCTACAACCTGGAATTAATGTGGACCTTTACTATATGATTTACATGTTCTGTCTTAACATTTGAAGGTGAAAAATATTTTATTGTCACACAAAGTGTGAATAAATTAAAAAAAAAAAAAAGTAGATTTTTACTGGTTGCATAAGTATTCAATCATAAGCAGGGGTGGGAAATAACTGTACTCTCATTACAGTAGATGAGACATGGTTCACTGTAGCAGTACTTTTTTCATTATAATTAAATCCTAAGACTTTTACTTTAGTTTTTTTATGCCTCCGCTACTAGGTGTGTCCACGCGTCCATCCAAGGTTCTTCTGATTGTCTGTCTCAGTAGTATGCTGTAAAAAACCAATGTGTTTATGAACACTTGCTGATTCTGACACCCGACAGCTCAATGCAACATTTTAGAAAGCTAATTCTGGCTTACTCTTTAAAAGCATTAGTCTCCTGCTATGTTTCTGCAGCCAGCAGGAGCGACTGTCGCAGTAACGTGTCTCACTCGGTTAGTTAGCATAATAACAAATTATAAAATAGAACATTTTTTTGTGCTAGCTGTAGTAATTTGTAAAATAATGACTCAAGTAGTTTTACTTAGGTACTTTTTCTTTACTTTTACTCGGAATTATGGAGGATGGTGTTCTCAGGATGATGTCTGCCAAATGTAGCACCTTGTGCCAAAAAGTTCAGTTTTGGTCCAAAGACCAAAGATCCTTTTTCCATGTTTACTGAGTCCAAATGGAATTTGATCTGGATTTTTTTTTAGTAATGGCTGTCTTCTCTAAGTTTGTGCAATGTCCAATATTGTGACCAGATTCCCTCATCTGATCAATGAATCTCTGCAGCTCCCTCAGAGTTTCTGGTTTCTTCTCTGACTTGTCCACTCCTTCTCCAGTCACTGAGTTTTGGTGGAAGACCTCCTCCTGTTGTGCCGTATACGTCACATTTTCTAATAATGTATTCATTGCCCTTTTGTAGGATGTTTAATGTTTTGAATATTTATTATTTAAAAAAAAACTTGTTGTTGATGTTTTTCCAGAACTTTGTTCTGTATTTTTTTGGCATGCTATGTACTAAGTATTTAGGTTTTTACTGTATATTGAGATGATGTGACAGTTTAATTGCACCAAATTGGACTCTATTCAACTAGTTCTGGCTGCACCAGAACTAATTTTGGGGTTTCACAGTGACGGGGGTGAATATTTATGCAGTCAAAATTTGACATACTGTATAATCCCAATTTCAGCTCCAGGATGTAACACGACAAAAATGTGCAACATTTCAAGGGAGTTAGATACTTAAATCCAAGCCACTGTAGGAGCCATTAAGTCATATTGATGCAATGCATTTTAGGAAACATTTATGGTAGTACATTTCAAAACGTTTGATTTATTAGTGCCTCATTATCACAGGAAACGATGCCGCCACCCTCCCACGCGGCCTTCTCTGGACTCCATCTCCCGTTTCTTGGCTTCACCTACACTAGCAAATGGTAAGTGTTCAGTGAGTGGGATTTTTTGTTTCAGAACACTTCAGGGAAATCTGCCATGATCTGAAGCATGTTATCATAAAAGAGGAATTTGTCAGCGTGGCACAGTCCACTGCTCAGCTATACAGCTAATACATTCAAGCTTCATGTTGAGTTATGTGTAACTCTATAGCCTTTGGTTTGGAATGATGTGGCTTTTGGGTGCAAGTTTTCCCTCACTATTCAAATGATAATGGTAAAGCAAGCAGACTTGCAGCATCCATATTTATCTAAAATTGACAGTCTTTTGATATTAGATATGTGTGGCTTGTGGTGTTCTCTTTGCTGGGATTAGTGTCGCGTACTGGTTCAGAAGCAGTCCTTCTGCTGATGCCACTTTCTGTGTGTGTGCATGTGTGTGTAGCTCTCTGTCAGACCGGGGCTGTTTGAAAGACTCTGGAGGCTCTTCAAGGGTGGATTCCTGTCTACAGAGAACTTTGGAGGACAGCTTGGCCTCTGAGGCCTATGAAAGAAGGATCCGCCGACTGGAGCAGGAGAAAACTGAGCTTAGCCGCAAGCTCCAGGGTGGGCAGAAATGCAGATATACACTCTTAGAAAAAAAGCATCTGGCACTCTAAGTGGTTCTTCCATTTTGGGGGAACCTGAAAGGTTCTAATGTTTTCTTTTAAAAAAAAAAAAAGGTTTTGAATAAAAAGAGCTGATAACTATCCAGAGAAACTTTTTGGGACTTTGAGTGTACATTTGTAACCAGAGTGTTTCCATATCCCTATGCTAAAGTCATTCAAACTCAAGTTTTCACAGCTCCACACATTGGAAGTTGCATACATTTCCTGTGTTAAGTCAATTAGGGCAGCTACTTTATTTCCATTAGAGTTTTAATAATAGCTAAGAGATTTCAGGTTTTGTTAGTACACTTTGTTAGTATTTGGTGGCATTGTCTTTTACTTGCTTAACTTGAATCAAACTCTTGAAGTAGCCTTCCACAAGCTTCTCACACTCCTTTTTCCTGGGATTTTTGCTCATTCCTTCTGACTGAACTGGTGTAACTCAGGTTTGTTGGCCTCCTTGCTCAGACATGCTTTTTCACTTCAGTCCACAATTTTCTGTGGGATTTAGGTCAGGGCTTTTTAAAAGCCGCTCCCATACTTTCACTTTGTTGTCTTTAAGCCATTTTGTTACAACTCTGGAGGCGTGCTTAGGATCATTGTCTTAGTGGAAGAACCAGTTGTGACCAGGTTTTTAACTTTTTCTGGCAGATGTCTGAAAGTGTTACTTCAGTATTTCTAGATAATCCTCCTTCCTCATGATGCCTGTCTATTTTCTGAAGTACACCAGTCCCTTTTCCAGTAAAACACAAAATAATGATGCCACCCCGTACATCACAGTTGGGATGGCGTTCTTTGGATTTAAAGCCTCACTCTTTTCCCTCCATACATAGTTTAATTTTTGTTAATCCATTTGTTTCTTTGGATCACCTTCAAACTTTGGTCTGGCTTTTGTATGCTGGTCTAAGAGTTCTTCTTCTTCTTCTTCTTCTTCTTCTTCTTCTTACATGTCAGCCTTTCAAGCCATAGTAATGTAGGACTCTCTTAATGCTGGACGTTCATACTTTGGTACCTGATGCCTCCAACTCATTCACTAGTACCTTTGCTGTTGTCTTGGTTCAGCTGAACCTTTCAGACCAAGGTTATCCCTGGGAGTTCATTTGTGTTTCCTTCCTGAAAGACACAGTGTACAATTTGCATACAATTGTTCAGAAGCTTCTAAAAAACAATCTTCCAGACTGTTGGAAGAGAGAGTCAGCTTGGTGTATATAAAGTTCTGACCCACTGGAATTCTCATATAGTGAATTAGAGCTGAAATAAATCTGTCTCTGTTTGAAATTACCTCTGATGTGAAGAAAGTAGACTTGCCAAAAGAAATGTATGGTAACATGGAATGTGTGGAGTTGTCAGAAACTCAGATTGAATAGCTTTAGCCTAGGTGTATGTAATCTTCTGTCCTCAACTGCAGATGCAGAAATATATTTAAATATCATGTAATATAATAACTAACCATACTTATGACTACACAAAAACTACACTGAATCTTACTCTCCACAGGACAAGGATACCTATTACAACAGACACTGTGTAATACTGTGACCAGTCGCTTGGCACTTTTCTTACACTGTCCTGTCAACCTTAGGGTGCTTTCACATATGCAGTATTTAGTCTGTTTCAGAATCATATTTATTCGCCATATACATTTACATGTATTAGGAATTTTCCTTGGTGTTTAGTCACGATACATTCAACACACACACATCTCGGACAACACAACACAATTACCATCCTGAAAAACACTTAATATACAAGTATGTAAATATTGCACCCAATATACAAATATTACACCATAAGCGGAAATGGTGAGCGCAGTTGTAATTTGCATTACAGTGGAGGTAGAAATAGCAGCTGGACGCAGTTCAGGGTGCATTAGGTGTGTGGAGTGGAACAACTGTGATACATAATAAATAAGAGCAACAATATATAGTACATAAAAACACAATTACTGATTACTGAACGCTGCCAAGCCAGCCTGGTTAATAACAGAAATTGCCAGTGGAAAGAAGCTGTTTTGATGGCATGCAATTTTTTGTTATCAGGGATCAGAATCGCTTTCCTGATGGTAGTTTTCATCTCGATGTGGTTCCTTTGGACAGGTGAAAACACAGCAATCTCACTCACGTGTGGACCAAAATAGCTGGTCCATGTGAGCGAGGTGATCTCGGTTTGGTTCCAAGCGAACTGTAGTGTGGTTCGATTGCAGTGAGAAAGCGATTCAACCCTGAATTGACCAAACTGCATGCAGTACACATGCCGTGTATGTTGAGTTGTGAGCAGATACAAGGTGTTAAACTGACCTGACCAAACTGAGCCAAAGAACAGAGCTGTAGAGCTGCAGAAATGCTACATGTTCTGCATTTTTGGCAAGAGAAAATACAAGCTGGATGCAATATACAAAATGTTTACTGGGTTTTATATTTATATAATTCTGTAAACATTTATTTAGCCTCATCTTCATGTTCTTAGAGTTTAAAAAAAAAAAAACCTTTGGTTTGTTTAATTATGTGCGGTGCGATGCTTAGTGATATTCATCTTCCCTGTCGCAGAGTCCACCCAGACGGTACAGGCCCTGCAGCACACCAACTCCAATGTGCCACCTGGTGCCAACAAAGAGGTGGAGATAAGAAGCCTGAAGAGTGAGATAGACATCTTGAAGAAGCAGATAGCAGGTAACAGATCTATACATACATACAACATATTTGATCCAAGTGACACTCCTGGTCTGATTCTACAGTGATGGTGTGTGACTTTTCTAAACAGTGCGATCCTTCTGGTGTGTCTCAGATTCAGGTCATCTGGAGCAGCAGCAGTCTGAGGAGGCCGGCGTGGCACGGAAGGATTTAGAAGACTCCTGTAAGATAATGAAGACCCTGGAAAGGCAGCTCCAAGGTGTCACACTGGAGAAAGACAGCCTGCACAAGGTGCAAATTAATTTCATACTGGAAAATTTTGCTGCTTGTTCATGAATACTAAACAGTAGTTTAGCATAATGTTTTTTTCAGGGTAGTGCATCCTTGTTTAATGTTGCCATATACCATTATTGTAATCAGTCCCTTAGTACCCTTAGGCATAGGTACTGTTATTTGTATAGGCATAGATACTCTGTATACTTGTGTCAGGTGATAACGTATACAGTATTCAGTTAGCACAAGCACACTTTGGAAATGAAGAGCCTAAAGAGAACAATAAAGATAGCGAAGCGGATAGCAGGTAACAGATCCACACAAAGGTAGGAAAGATTTGGTTTCTGTCTCAGTACTGTAATAGTTTAGGTATGTACTGAAGGTTCATAGAGGTCATACTTTTTATAACACTGTAATGTTACAGTTTTGGAGCATCTCATATTTAAAGTTATCTGTTCTGTGGGTACCAACTGATAGTAATTAGCAAATAGCAATGTTCAGACACAGTCTACATGTTTGAACTGTTCTGTATAGGAGCTGCTAGACACCAAGGAGAAGCTCAAGGCCCAGGGAAAGGAGCTGAAGGAGGCACACAGTCAAAGAAAGATGGCCATGCAAGAGTTCTCCGAGCTGAACGAGCGCCTCACTGAGCTGCGCTCACACAAGCAGCGGTTCGCTCGCCAACTTCGAGACAAGGAGGAAGAGGTGGAGGGGCTTTCACAGAAGCTGGAAACGCTGCGGCTGGAGATACGTAAGGCTGAGAGAGCACGCAAAGAGGTAGGAGCGGATCTCCTCTACTTTGAGTTTAATCAGCCATCCTAAAATGTCCCGTTTTGATTTGCCTGGTTCCATCTGTTAGCCATAGCTGTTGTTCCTAGAGCTTAAAAAGAGATGTGGTTTAATATGGAGGTAGTCCGCCTCCTTACATTTATGGCATTTGGAAGACACCCTTATCCAGGGTGACTTACATTTATCTCATTTATACAACTGAGCAGTTGAGGGTTAAGGACCTTGCTCAAGGGCCCAGCAGTAGCAGCCTGGCAGTGCTGGGATTTGAACTCATGACCTTCCAATCAGTAGTCTAACAGCTTAACCACTGAGCTACCACTGCCCCAATGTGTTTTGAGGGTTTCCCCCAGGTACTCTGGTTTCCTCCACACTCCAAAGACATGTTGTAGGCTGATTGGCATTTCCAAATTGTCCGTAGAGTGTATGTGTGTGTGTGATTGTGCCCTGCGATGGTTTGGCACCCCGTCCAGGGTGTCCCCCTGCCTCATGCCCTGAGTCCCCTGGGATAGGCTCCAGGCTCCCCACAACCCTTAGTAGGATAAGCAGTACAGAAAATGGATGGATGGGTGGCTGGAGGAAGAAACCTATTCTACTGGGTTGCCAGATTTTACAATAAAATCTTTTGCTTGTGCAATGCTTAAGCAGGATTGTTCACCGTTACTAACAAGGCCATGGTTTCCTACTGTTTTTTTGTTTTTTGGTGCATGGACTGGACACAATCACAGGTGGCTAAATTACCCCTAGGTGTGTGAATGTGTGTGCATGGTGCCTTGTGCCAGACTGGTGTTCCATCCAGGGTGTATTCCTGCCTCACGTCCGGTGTTCCCGGGATAGACTGCGGATTCATCATGACCCTAATAATTGAATGAATGAATAACAAGGACTTCAAGAGCCAACATCACATTGGCTGAACCAGAATACGCGAAAGCCCTTTGGGATAATCAGTTTGTTATTGTTGTATTGTAAAAAAATGAAAAAAGACCGATGTCTGCATGAATGTGGTATAAAAATCCTGTCTGTTACTCCAGCTTTATTTTTCATTCTCCTTCACCCACTGTAAAAGAAGTGGAGATGTTGGAGGCATACTATAAAGCGTAACATCTTTTTTAAATTGTTCTTCATCACAGCTCTGCTTTCTTCACAAATGAATGTCGCTAAAAAGTGGCTAGTAAAGTGAACAAGTGAACAAGTCCTTGCCAGTCTACGCCAGCTGTGAGCTGTTGCGTGAATAAGCAATGGAAAGTCTTTAACTAACGTTAAGTGCTTTGGTTTTAATCAGTTGGAGGTGCAGGCTGAGGAGCAGGCAGCTGAGGTGCAGAAAGAGAAGAAACTGCGAGAGAGAAACGAACAGTTCAGCAGACAGCTCGAGGAGGAACTGGAGGGGCTCAAGGTACGATTACCTTTAAGACAGGAGTTCCTAAACCTTCTTGGGCAAACAGCCCTAAATGGACATTAGGAATTTTGACCACCCTACATTTCATTTCAGATTTATAATATAGGACCACTGTAACATTTGAACATTTTATTATGGACAGTATGTGTAACGTAAGCGACTAAAAACCAAAGGAATATTCCTTGCACTGCCTTACAAATCCAGTGGAAACGGTTGTGTTGTTATAGGAAAATAATCCCTGCTGGGGTGATGTGATACGGCCCGAGGTGAAGCAGAGGAGCCTGGTTTATACTTGACACATGCATTGTTTACACACTCACTGCATCTTATGTACATTTAAAAGTGACATTCACTAGACAGCACGTCAGCTGCTTCTCAAACTGAAAAACTCTGACAAACGCTTACATTCAGAATAATCTAGGAAATTCAGAATATGCAAAATAGACTTTTCAGTAGGTTGGAAGGCGATGTGGGAGGTTTTTAAAATTCAAGCACTAACTGTATTAGTTAAACCGGTCAGTGTTAGTACTCAGTAACAGTCTATAATAAGCGTGCAAGTTGAGACACAATGCCAGTTTGTTTAGCAGAGCTAGATGGACAGGGACATTTGTCCATTTTTTTGCTGAACTACACTAGTGCAATGTGTCAGGATTGCGAAAAAAGACGAAATTAGCACACACTCTATTAATATAAATGTTGAATTTGCTTGAATGGGACTCCCAGTAACATTTCAAAAATATTAGCACTCAGAAATCTTCAGTGTTTCTAATATTAATTTGTAAAACGATTGAATGGAATAAAAGGGCAGACTGCCTGTAAAACAAATTACATTTAAAGCAATGAAAAGCCCCTCCAAACCCCGCCTCCCCCGACTGAGCCCATCTCTGCTAAAGTGTGCCTTTTGAATGACTTTGAAGGTGCACAGAAACCAGAAATGTACTGTATATCTCACTATTACAGAAACCAGTCCCATGAAATCTGCAATTCTTTTGACAATTTTAGCCCTTGTAAAGAATAACACAGCTCCTGTATGGGTTGAAGCAGGCTGGACCGCTGCACCCAGGAGCGAGTGCGGAGCAGCAGCAGCAGGAGGTGGCGTGGCTGCGGGCTGAGCTGGAAAAGACGAGTGTGCAGCATGAGGAGGAGCTGTGTCGCAGGGAGACGCAGCACAGCGCTGAGCTCAAGAGCCACAGGAAAGAGTTGAATGATGCTGAAGCCCAGCACCTCACTCTGCAAAAGGAGATCCTTATGCTCAAAGACAAGCTGGAGAAGACACGGCGAGAAAAGTACGTTCGTGAGTGGATAGACTGGATTCTGTTCTTCTTCGCCTATTATTCTCTGTGTTTCTCTGCAGTTTGAGAGTAATCTTCATTCGAACGTTCTCTTTTTTAGTGGTCCAGTGATGAGGTAAATTGGATAGATGTGTAGTGACTTTAGCTGATTTTAGCTTAGCTTACACTGTTTTCTAAAGATGAGATTTTGGAGGATCAGTGATTCTATGAAGCTGTGTAACCACTAGGAGCGGAGCAAAATGAGTGAATAACACACTGTGTACAAACGGTCACATGCCTAGATACACAAGAGGGTCAGATAGAGACATATGATGCAGTGTTTGCAATAAACACCACTGTCATACCATCTGGTGCAAATAAATCTTCAAGGCATGTATCAGGGACAGAAAGGAACCGTAACTAACCCTAACCCTAACCCTGCAGTCTCCCCTCTCCACTGATTCACACAGACAGGTGATATGATCTTGGGCAGGAACCCTGGATTCAACCAAAAGATAATTACAGAGTCATTTGGCCACCAACACAACACTCTAATTTACTCTAGACTAAACTCTCTCAGTTAGCATACTTCAGCGTTTGTAAACAAAAAGAGACACGAGCACAACCTGGTTGTGGAAAGACCTGAGTAACCTAGCAACCTGACACTAAAGAATCTATCAGGAATTTTATTTAGGAATGGGGTTGAAAGCTAAAATGTTATCCACTTATTGTTATGGATTAGCACTAAAACCCAGGGTGTGCTATTCGGCTAAACAGGTGTAACATATGATTTTCATTTCTTGGTGTCTGGTCAGTGGCTAAATGCTAAGCAGTGGTCTAGCCTACAATGACAGGACGTGTATAAACATATCTCACAGAAACTCTCATGAGCGTAACATACTTGATGTTTGTGGGCACGTTCAAGACGTAACGTTTTATGATTACGACATTGACGACATTGAGGCACTGGAAGTCGAGGTGCTGCCCAAACAGATGTCATAAATTTAGTTAGTTCACTGATATGATAGTTAGCTACTTGAAATATTTGCTGCAAAGATGGAAAGAATTATCCCGCCTAACTGTGCCTGTAACCACAACCCGCTTGGAAAGGTGTCTGATTCAGTAGTATGCGGTAAAAACGAATGTGTTTATGAGCACTTCTCTGATTCTGTCACCCAAAAGCACAGCACGACATTTTCAGAAACAAATTCTGGCTTGCTATCAAAAAACAAATCACGATAGTCTCCTGCTAGGTTTTTTGCAACCAGGAGACGCGGCCGATGTCACAGTGACATCACAGTGAGCATCTTTATGAGCCCCTATCACAAGAGGGATGTTTTGAGGGATGTTAAAAATGTTGTGCGGTCTGCTGTTGTGTAGCACGTAAGAGGGAACAACCTTCTCGAGACAGGACAAAATGACTTGGCAAGGCATTGACTTCAGCATTCACTGAGAGCTGATTTAATTATGCGACGTGGCACAGAGTGTGCTCTTCCAGCTGAACAAGGGTTCAGATAGAATCAAAATGAAATGAAATCTCTGAAATGTAAAAAAAACAACAACAACTACCCTGCAAGTGCTACGTGTGGAGCGGTAGACTATGCAAGGGATTAAAAATATTAAATAAATGTTCATTCGAGCGGATGCTATAGTGTGCATTAGTGTTTTAAAGTAATGCTGTATAATAATATCTTGGCATGCATGTGCACGCACACAAGGCCTTCCTCAGGTGTTATACACCACCTCTGGCTGTTAGGAGAGGTGAAGGAGAACTTGTTTTACCAGCCTCTGTGTGCACTAGATAAATAGCTGTGGGCTCAATCCTATCCTGTAACTCTAGTGTTTTAATACAAGATCCTCATTGCCTTACTTGGCATTTCTGTGTTTTCCTTTCTATAGAAAGTATAAAATATGTTTTGTTTTTTTTGTTTTTTTTACTAAAAACTTACAATGATTACTTGAAACAGTGATTATAACGAGTAGAAAACATTGAAGTATGAGAGAAGCAGTGACTGTGTTGATGATGATTGTAATGTAGACTTGTGTGTGTGTGTGTGTGTGTGTGTGTGTGTTGTGTGTTTATTAGCCAAAGTGAGCGTGAGGAGTTTGAGGCGGAGTGCAAACAGAAGTATGAGCGGGAAAGGGGTCTTCTGGTGGAGGACAATAAGAAGCTAGCTGGTGAGCTGGAGCAGGTGAGCTAGCTTCCAATTTCATGCATCTGCGTTTTGAAAAGTTTAGATGACTATTATCAAGGTCGTTATCGAGGTCCCTCAAGTGTTACAAAAGTGTTATGAGAATAAAAACACATCTGCGTGTATGTAAGGGTGGATGCAGTAACACGTGATACTAAAATGTCTCTGAGGCCCTCTAGTGGTTGGCTACAATACAGTATTTAACCCCGCCCATTCCCATGTTAGTGAATGAGGAAATAAGACAAACTTACATTATAATTTACATCTGCGCAGTGTTCTGTCGTGTTTACAAGTTCAGCTGACCTTGTTATCTCCCCCAATATTCTTCCTTATGATAAATATCGAGGTTTATATTAATTAGTCTTCTTATGAGTAAATTTACACACACGCAGGAGCACGGGTGGGATATGAACGTTTCTCCAAATTTACAGGATTTTCATGAATACCAAATTTCTTGTGTAAATGCGCCTATGAATGATTTACACGTAAATCTGTTCGTATCCAGCTTGATAAATGAGGCCCAATGCTAGTAAATGTATATACTGTATGTATATATATATATATATATATATATATATATATATATATATATATATACAGTCATGGCCAAAAGTTTTGAGAATGACACAAATATTAGTTTTCACAAAGTTTGCTGCTAAACTGCTTTGTTTCAGTTGTTTCTGTGATGTACTGAAATATAATTACAAGCACTTCATACGTTTCAAAGGCTTTTATCGACA
>CM074992.1:1468998-1483471 GCA_037576825.1 Pangasius krempfi | reverse complement strand
ATATATATATATATATATATATATATATATATATATATATATATATATATATATATATATATTTTTTTTTTTTTTTAACCCTTCCCAAGTTGTCCCAGGGTGTTATCATGCTCACTGAACAAGTCACACAGATTCGGCCCTATTTACACAACGGTTATCATCCTGGAAATGTGGGAGTGTGTGTTGAGCTCTGGTTGGACATGAAGTGCAAAAACAACCTCAGAGCTATATTAGTCCAGGTGCACAACCTGTTGACGTTTTTAAATAAGGTGCTGTTATTGGTGGATGTGACTGATTTTTTTTTTTTCTTGTCCAGGGAACTCTTTTAAGTAGGTCAGGATTATAGCTAATATAATGGAAAAGTTTTTTTTATTCGATTATAAAAGATTAAGGAGACAGGAAACTTTGACAGAAACGTTAACTGATTTAGAGCCACGGATTCAGGCATTTCAGTTATTATCTAAATATGTATGTTGTGTGTGTTAGGGTAGAAAACTATGATGGTCTTTTAGGGCCACTGTTTAAAAAGATAAAAATACAAAGATTTCAAGAATAAACTTGAAACGCTTAATCTTCTGCTATATCAGCATCAGATTATTATTAGTATTAGAACTTTGAAAGGACTGTACAAGAAATTGTGTTTATTTAGAAAGATGGAGCACAGGAAGAGCACATGCCCTCTTTGAATGGCACACAAATCTAACCATCAGTAGCTTTCAATGCGATTTCTCCTTCAACAAAAAAACCCCCAATAACTTCACCAAATTCCCAACATCCCTATTTTAACACAACATTTTAACACCATTTTGTCATAATATGACTTTATTCTCAAAACATTGCAATTTGCTATTCTAATAATATCATATATTATTGTATTATATTATATCCGATATAAGATATTGCGTCTTTATTCTTGAAATATTGTGTGTGTTTTTTTTAAACAGTGGCCCTAAAACACAGTTGTAGAAAACACATTAAGTTCTGCAGTGTTTTATTATTAGAATCTCACAGAAAATCTGTTCAATTCATTCCATTATGTCAGTAAACTGCAGGAGTCCGAGAACAAGAACCGGATGCTGCAGGCTGAGATTGAGAGGTTACAGAAGGAGACGGAGGACATGCGTCGCAGAAGAGGTAGATTGTTTTATGTTTGTGAATTCTGAAATTTGATATTACAGTTGCTGTATAAGTGTGTTGCGAATAATCTCTAATACGAAAAATAACAATAAGAATAATGCACGCAGTGTACTCAGTCCCCTCCAAAAGTATTGGAACGGCAAGGCCAATTCTTTTGCTTTTGCTATATGCTGAAAACGTTTGGGTTTGAGATCAAAAGATGAACATGAGACAATAAATCAGAATTTCAACTTTTATTTCCTGATATTTGTGCAAAAGTATAGGAGCATTTAGTCTTAAAGTAAAAAACACTTATTATTTGGTTGCATATTTCTTGCTTGCAATAACTGCATCAAGCTGTGGTTTGGGTCATTGTCTTGCAGCATGATGTAATTCCTCCCAATCAGATTGGATGCAATTCCCTGTACATTGACAGACAGAACATTTCTGTAGACTTCTGAATTCATTCTGCTGCTACCATCATGAATTACATCATTTAAAGATTAAAGAGCCTGTTCCAGAGGCAGCCATACAAGCCCAAGCCATGACACTACCTCCACCGTGCTTGATCGATGGGTTTGTACGTTTTGGATCATGAGCAGATCCTTTCTTTCTCCACACTTTGGCCTTTTCATCACTTTGGTAGAGGTTAATCTCAGTTGCAGAACGTTTGTGGCTTATCTCTGTGTTTTTTTGTGAAGTCCTATCTGGCCTTCTGATTCTTACTGCTGATGAGTGGTTTACATCTTGTGGTATGGCCTCTATATTTCTGCTCTCAAGGTCTTCTTCAAATGACAGATTATGATACCTTCACTCCTGCCCTGTGGAGGTTGTTGGTGATGTCACTGACTTGTTTTTTTTTTTTTTTTTACATTTACATTTATGGCTTTTGGCAGGCGCCCTTATCCAGAGCAACTTACAGTTATCTTTTTTTATACAACTGAGCAGTTGAGGGTTAAGGGTCCAGCAGTGGCAGCTTGGTGGTGCTGGGATTTGAACTCACGACCTTCCAGACAGAAGCCCAACATATTAACCACTGAGCTCCCACTTCCCCTTTCTTCACAGCTCTCACAATGTTTGTCATCAACTGCTGTTGTTTTCCTTGGCCGACCTGTTCTATAGTTTTTTTCTTTTTCAGGACATTCCAAATTGTTATATTGGTTATGCCCAATGTTTGTGAAATGGCTCTGATTGATTTCCCCTCTTTTCTCAGCTTCAAAATGGCTTGCTTTTCTCCCATAGACAGCTCTCTGGTCTTCATGTTGGTTTATCCTTTTTAACAACAGATGCAGTCCTCAGACCAAGAGTAGACATTCAGAGCTATTAACCATTTAAACATTCAATTTAACAGAGTACATCTGGGCAACAAGAAACTGAATCTATCAGTCACATGTTCCAGTATTTTTCATCACTTGATAAATGGGTGGGTTCAAACAAAAGGTGCCATGTTCTAAGTTGTTTAACTCATCTAGATGTTAATACCAGGAAATGAAAGCAGAGATTCTGACCTGTCGTCTCATATTCATCGTTTGATCTCAAACACAAATGTCTTCAGTGTATAGCAAAAACAAAAGAAATTGGCTTTGCCGTTCCAATACTTTTGGAGGGGACTGTGTACTGTATATATACAAATGGACAAGCCCATTCAGAGAGAGAGAGAGAGAGAGATTTCACAAATATTGATTTGTCTCAGTTCTAAATAAAACAGTTCTGTGTGACTCATCCTGAAATGGTTTTGCTATCAGGTGTTAAACATCAGGATTCTCAGAACTCCTTCCTGGCTTTTCTGAACGCTCCCTCTTCTGTGCTAGACCACTTCGAGGTGAGTTTCATGCTTGTGTCGTAATGATAGAATACAATATCTAACATTTAACATTTAACAGTTTAGCATTGTACTCTTTCACGTGTCAGGTGTCAAATTCTCCTTCTCGTTTGTATTATTGTTTTTCTGATGCCTTTTGCCCTTTTGCATGCTTTGTTCATTACAGCATTTGTATATTTGTTCAGTACATTCCTTTGGGCTTTTTTTTTTTTATTTCCTTATTAGTCCATCAGGACTCTCTTTCTTCTGATAGTGCATAGACTTTGTTCGGATCTTTTCCAAAATGTAACCCCACACTAAGACACTTTAATAACACAAAGTCTGGTTCATGCATTCAGCTCTGAGAGCAATGAGGTGCTAAATCTGGCACATTCTTCTCAAACCTGTCACTAACAGATAAGTGGTTGAACCAGGCATTACATACGTAAAGTGACATTGTTGTAACACTGTATTTACGTAGAATCTGACAAATCACATGTTTATATTAATGCGCTAGTTCTAATATGTTATCAGTTCTGTATTAACAGCTCATTCACAAGGATTTGCCACAGAGTCTATACAAATTATAACCGTGTTGTTATTTAACCAATAAAAATGTAGTTGTTGATATGATGCAGCTTTCCGTGAGGAGGTTTTTAACATTTGTACAAGGTAAGTGTGGCAACAGAAGTTAGTCTGGAGTTCCCAAATGGCACAACAGAAAAGCATTCTCCTCATGTGATCGTCAAACATGATAAGTTCAAATCCCAATACAGCGCAATACGACATCCAAATGTGGTCTGGAGCCCAAGAGAGCAAAATTGGTCTGGGTTGGAGGGTTGGCATTAGTATCTCTCTCTCTCTCTATCTCTCTCTACACCCCCCCCCCTCTCTCTCTCCTGCCGTTTAGAGCAACACTAGCTGCTATGGATGCTATACATGACTGTGAGATCATGTATTCAGAAGAGGGCTTTCCTCAGAGTGTGTTCAGCTGCACTGTGACGCAGCGCTGTGATGAGCAGCATTAGGAAAATACATGATAGTCGGCTCTACTGTCTCAGAGGAATCACATGCTAGCTCTCACCCTCCGCACTTGGTACTTGTCGTGTGATGGGGAACGCTAGCTAGTGGAAGGGAAGTGGCAAATTACTAAGATTGGGAGAAAATTAGGTTAAAAAAAAATAAATCAGCACTTTGTCAGTAAATTTTCCACCATGGGAGAGTCTTCAGGACCGCAATGCAAGAAATGATATCTTAGCAACTAAAAATACCTTGAATAAAGGCACATTTAACTAATATTTGTCTTTATTAGATTGGTTTTAAACAAATATAAGATGATTAGGTCTATTTCCAGATAACTGTACTAATTTCAAGCTTGAAATTATCTTATTCTGTTGGCAGATACTTTTGTTTGTTTTTCTAGAAGGAAGTAAAATTATCTGCCAATAAAATGAGACAATGTCAAGCATCAAATGAGGAAATAGGCTTAATGGCCTTATATTTGCTATATAATAATCCCATAATGCAAGATATTAGATAACTTTTCCTTTATCCTAGATATCCTAACTTGTTAAGATATAATATTTTGCAGTGAGAGGAGTTTTGTGCTTTGTAGATTCACAGTAAAATGACAAGCTGTGTTTTTTATTTATTTATTTTTTGGGGCTATTTTTTTGTCTTATTACCTTAAGGAGAAAGAAAAAAAAGTTGATGACGAAATGACCGTTTATAGCTGCTCTAAAGTAAGAGATAACAGGAACATTAAAAGTAGCTATAAACTATAAAAAAGTGATTTTTGAGTTCTTTTTTTTTTTTTATTAATAAAAAGTGTCATTGTTGGTATATGACTGTGGTATAAGAGGACATGCCGATATTGTAAAATAATCAACCTTTGGCGTGGTAAAAACTGCTTTTTGTGACCAACCGCATCGCACCACTCCATCACTGATTATTTTTCCTGTAACAGCACACCCCACTCTTTTGTTCTTTACCTCATTGCTCACTTCACTGAGATCCCTCCCTTCTTTCTGTTAGTGAGTCCTGCTGCAGTCTCTCATTTGTGCTGATCTGATGGGCCACAGTCCTGAAAAGCCTACAGAGATTCAGAATGCTCTTCCTAAAAAGTTTCCTACTTTTCTCCCTTTTAGCAGCTCCAAAAAAACCATTAAACCTCGAATCACAGCTAAGGCACTTTACCGTTGTCATTGTATAAATGACTAACATTTCTCGAATTCTGTCTTTTCAAAGCGCTCACCATCATGGGGTCCAGGAAGCAAAGGCCGACGTGTAAGACTCAGTTTTGTTGCTGAGTGTATTTCCTGGGTCATGTGATCTCTGCTTATGTTTGTGTGTTCTGTGTATGGCATGGATGGTGGTTGCGTCTGTACTCTATGCTATATTGCATGAAAAATCTTCTAATTGAAATGTCTCTGAGGTTTGGTCATTATGCTTTTTCTGTCCCACGGCTGATGCATTTAGAAATCTGGTATGATTTTATATTTGCATGCCCTGCTATTATGTGGTTTATGGTTTTGTGGTCGAGTCCTTTTCCCCTTTTGTCCTGCATGTGGGGGTGTTTTGGATGTTTCGGGGTGCTTTGTGTTTCTTTTGGCTTGAAGCCTTTGCATTTTACTTTGTTGAGCTCTATGGGTGTAACCAAAGAGCCACACGTGTTGAAATGTTGGGCTAAGGGTTGGTCATTTGTTAATTCATGGACACTGTTGGGTAGATTACTGAGGAAACACAATCCAGCACTGATGAAAGATACAACCAGAAAACTTGCTATCTGTCTCTATATGTTTTATTACTGTTGGAATACGTCTCATTTATCTCGTTTATTTGGTTTCATATAAAGCTGCATCAGAATTATTGGCACCCTTGGTAAAGATGGGTAAAAAAGATTGTAGAAGACCTTGCCTTTGTGGTTAATTATTGAAAATATGAATGAACTCTAAATGCTAATTGAAGTAAATTTATTCTAAGAAAATAATAATAATAATAATAATAATAATAATAATAAAACAAGAAGAAGAACATTCACCTAGTGGCTACTTTATACCTACCTCATACCTACACCTACTATATACAGTTTCTTACTGTAGTCCTTCTGTTACTAGGCATGTAGAAAGGGACTTCTGACAAGATGTTATGACACTGACAGTGAGTTTAAACATTTACATAATTACTGGCCACTTTATCAGAAACAGCTGCATTGTTGTCCTCTAGCTCTTTTATCAGTGCCAGGGTCTGAGAACAGGACTACTGGCTGGACTTGAGTTAGTGGACTGTTTCTTAGCGCAACACTGCCACTGTGCTTGATTTGCGCGTATCACTAAGAGACCACTAGCACGGCAGTTTCACTGATGAGCTGAGAATGCCGTAGATGGGACACAGGAAGTGAGTGTATACCAAAATACTGCATCCATATGGTAGGCTTAGCTATAAAAAAAAAAAAAAAAGTACTTCACTGATATTTTATTATTAGCTAAATGTTATCATTTCTTACTCAAATTACTACATAAACATTAGATAATGTCAGGAAGACAGACGCAAATACTTTTTTTTCTAATATTACTACTGCTAGATACTAGGCTATCTAACTTGAACAAGAAAACTGCAAAAATGACATCTAAACAAGTGAACATTTCTTGAGTATAGTCAAATCCATCTATTGTTCCTACTATAAGAGTATTAAACCTTAAAAGTTTTATTATTTTTATTTTATTATTTTATTATTAAGAGTATTAAAATTTATCTGGCAGTAGAACAAGACTACTTCAACAAGCTTGGAAAAAATAATGAGTAAAAAAAAGGCTAGAAATATGCTTACTAATCTTAAATTTGGTTTATTGTACTCTTATAAGAATACATACTAGATCAATTTAATTATATTCAAGATTTGCCACTTTTATTACTTCTAGACATATCTACATAAAACCACATGGACAGCATCTCAGTCTTAGCTAGTATCTAGTTCATGGGCCTAATTCAGTATCCTACAAATTAACTCTCAATAATTAACTATTAAAAATACTAATAATACTATTAATAACTATTCATAAGCAATGGTAATTAATAAGCAATGTCATCACTTAGTCCAGATTGCTGCCCAGCACTGTGCACTGCAGTCAGTTGATAGAGAGTGTACATTATGGACAAAATGAAGTCATTCCTCCACCTCTCTCTCTCTCTCTCTCTCTGCCTTTTTGTTTCTCCAGATTGACTCGGGTGACTTTACTCCCTATAACACCCCATCGCGGGATGAAGATTCCAAATCACGCCGCGTGTCCCGTTCACGCTCTCCGTCCACTGCTAGTGACATGGAGCCATTAGAGGTAATCTGGAGCACACTCCCTTGTGTAGCCTTACTGTAGGAAATGCAGTGAGCTCTGGACACTACTGAATCTCACTGACGTACTTCGTTTTCCTGCTTCTGCAGCTGGTGGATCACTCGTCACGTCTTCACACCCCGACGAGCAGATCCAGTTATAGCAGCCAAGAGCATCCCAGTAATAAAGTAAGCACATGGATTACACTCACACTGGACAACAGGGGTCTGATACGCAGTGTGTCAGATGTGACACTAATGTGTAACTGTATATTTAAACTCTGTGGTTATGCTTTATATTAAGGTTCTCTTAAATAGCATTACGTACTGCATTAGTCATCATCAGAAACATACTTGCTTTAACATGTATTAATGCCTGTATTAATTGATGTTTATTCAAACTCTGATTAAGCAACATCATTGAGCAAAAATAAAGTAACAGCCTCAGTTCAGAAATTTGACAACCGCAGACATGTGGTTCATATTGGTGAATGTGGAGTTAATTGTACTCCCCGGTAATGTAAACATTTTGTTATGTTATGCTGATTATGTGGTTTTAATATATGAAAAATGAAATAAGTGTTATTTACTTTGTTAACGTTACTTAAGGTGTATTCATGATGAAGTTCTTGTTAACTAGTAGAGAATATTAATGTGAACCGTCACCACTTCTGTTCTGCAGCCCAAGCCTCATCAGTTTGCGGTGAAATCCTTCAGCGTCCCCACCAAGTGTAATTACTGCACCTCGCTGATGGTGGGCCTCATGCGGCAGGGCTGCACATGCGAAGGTGAGAGAGAGAGAGAGAGAGAGAGAGAGAGAGAGAGAGAACCGGGGTGGAGAAATCACTAGCCCAGGCACCCGGTACAAACACATTTATTTCAGGTTAATCATAGCTGCCCAGTGGACAAGAAGGAGGATTTTTGCAATTAAGTGTGGAGTAAAATGACCAGATTAAGTTGTGCTAAATTGGTAGATTACTAGTTACCCAAAAAGACTGAGTGCTGTATGACAAGCAAAGGATGCTTCAACAAAGTATTAGTTAAGGGGAGTGTACACTTCTACAACCAGGTTATCCTACGTTTTTTCTTTTTCTTTTTTTTTCCCCTAAATCATTTCTGTTTGTTTCTCACTCAAATTTTGCTGGTTGCTATATCACATTAACGGTGGAAAAAGCTAGGGAATTTATCATTTCTCCACTCTTATGTGGTGAGTCTGCTTATAATTGCTTTGGCAAGATGATAAAGAAAAGTCCATTACCTTTATTGCCTTTGTTGTTGAAATTGAGTGAGTGAGTGAGTGAGAGAGAGAGAGAGGAAAAGTGGGCTGCTCAAATTGACATAAAGACCTAAAGAAAAAAATGTAATATAATAATTAACCCCGTGTAGAATTCTTTAAGATTCCTTCTGTGCTAATGCCGAGTCAGTTCTAATGATCTTGCGTATTCCTCTGTCCTTTCAGTGTGTAACTTCTCCTGTCACGTGATGTGTGCGGATAAGGTTCCCTCTGTATGCCCGGTCCCTCCCGATCAGACCAAAGGTCCGCTGGGTATCGACCCGCTGCGGGGCATTGGCACCGCCTACGAGGGCTATGTGAGGGTGAGCTCCGTCCCAAATACAGCGTTCGGAAATCTTCATTGCTGGGTGAAGTCAGGAATAAAATGGCACGTAAAGAGGGTGGACTGTTTCTGTACACTAGGTGGTGCTCTCACTCAGGGCCTGTGTCCTTTAAAAATCTCACCTGAAGGTGAATTAGAAGGCCATTTTCTGAAGAAAAAAAACATTAAAGTTTCTACCACAAAAAGCTGAGTTCATGATACACATAGGCTGTTAAAGCATTCATATGTCTACAGTTCAGGTCATTTTGAAATCACTCATCCTAAGAGCTTCACCACTTAAATTTTGTGTGTGTGTGTGTGTGTGTGTGTGTGTGATACTCACTGAGGATGTTATAAAATTGACATGAGCGAGCAGTACCACGTTGTGTCCCTCAGGTGCCGAAGCCCACGGGGGTGAAGAAGGGCTGGCAGCGGGTGCTAGCTGTAGTGTGTGACTTTAAGCTGTTTCTGTATGAGCTCGGCGAGGCCAAAACGACTCAGCCCAGTGTGATAGTGAGCCAGGTCATTGACATGAGGTGAGCAGGAATTCCAGTGCCAACAAATCTTTTTTTTTTTTTTTTTCGGTTAGTCTGACGTCTCAATCACATGTTCTTCTTGCTGTTTCAGGGATGAAGAGTTTTCAGTGAGCTCCGTCTTGGCCTCGGATGTCATTCACGCCAACAGGAAGGACGTCCCGTGCATATTCCGGGTATGAGGTTTGGGTTATTTGCTGTGTGTGTGTGTGTGTGTGTGTGTGTGTGTGTGTGTGTGTGTGTGTGTGTGTGTGTGTTACACACTGTACAAGAATAACTCTTTTCCAGTTTCACCTTTGTATATGGTATAAGGTAGCACCCTAAAAAAGTCTAGCTCTACAACCAAAAGAGCAGTTAAAATAACTGTAGGCTGTATGTATTACTCAAAAATATATTATTTATAACGAAGAGAATTTTTTTTTTGCTGTTTCCTAATCTTTATGAGAAATGTAAATATATCCCAATACTTCGTTTGTATCTCATTTGTTTCATTTCTCAAAATCGCATAAATCCAAATGTTTATTGTAGCCACGTCTTAACATTCAAAATCTCATATTATCTAAATTAATAATGATCCCTCCGGTAACTCATACAACTTTTGGCATGTATATAGATGGAATACAGTTTTATGAAATTGCATGTTTGGTCTTTTCCGCAGGTCACGGCGTCTCATCTGTCGTCCTTGTGCCAGAAGACGTCCATTTTGATTCTGGCTGATAGCGATCACGAGCGCAACAAGTGGGTCAGTCTGCTGCTTGAGCTGCACCGCATTCTCAAGAAGAACAAGCTGAAGGATCGCTCTGTCTACGTGCCCAAAGAAGCCTACGATAGCACGCTGCCTCTCATCAAAACTACACAGACTGCTGCTATTATAGGTACTGCACTAATGCACATCCAGCACTGCAGCACTACAGGCCTCCTCTCAGTCGGCTTTTCATTTACTTTCATTTAAGACGTTAATGTGCTTTTTTAGTAAGTGCATGATGGTGTATGTCTTCATTGTTTTCCCTCATTAGACCATGAGCGTGTGGCTCTAGGTAATGAGGAAGGCCTTTACGTGGTCCATGTCACCAAAGATGGTAAGTCGATGTGTCTGTATTCTTTAAATGCTGCATTGAACTTTTTTGTATGCATAGTAACAATGTAATAGATAAAATGATACCTAAATGGGAACTTAAAACTGTATCTTAAAATTCTTCTGCGTAAGCCAGGAAATCCATAGTTTATGATTACGCAAGCCAAACAAGTAATATGTAACTGAACTTCCACACTGACGCGACCCTCTGGTCACGCAGAGATCATCCGTGTGGGCGACAACAAGAAAGTGCACCATGTGGAGCTGATGCCCTCTGAGCAGCTGCTGGCTGTGATCTCGGGCAGGAACCGACACGTGCGTCTCGTGCCCATGGCCGGCCTCGACGGCCGCGACACCGACTCCTTCAAACTGCTCGAGACTAAAGGGTGTCAGCTGCTGGCTTCAGGAAAGCCTCGCCGTGGTGCGCACACATGCCTGTGTGTGGCCATGAAGCGTCAGGTCATCTGCTACGAGCTCAACAAGAGCAAGGCACGGCACCAGCGCCTCCGAGAGATTCAGGTAACCACCATCACGAGGGGTTTTTTTTGGTACATTTTGGTACACAAACAGCAGTGTGTTATTGTTGTATACAGTAGACATGTCTATAACTAGCCCACAGTCAGTACTGAGGTTCTTTTATTGCATTTATCAAGGAACTTTCCCCTTTAGGGGTTTTTTTTTTTTTGCAGTTTTTAATTTGTACAATTGTTGCTAGTCTTGTAATGATACAATTTCTTAAATTGTGAAATATGAGATAATGATTGCAATAAAGAATGTAATTGTATTTTTAGTTGACTTTCTGCCACACACACACACATACACAGAGAGAGAGAGAGAGAGAGAGAGAGAGAGAGCTATTTATAGCAATTGACAGAAAAATGTTCTCTCTCAAATATAAAAAAGGCTAAGGGAAGCCACATATAATGGCGCAAATATATAAAACCTATCAATGAAATAAATAAATACATTGCTGAGTAATAAAAAGCATACTATAGAAAAAAGAAATTAATAATGTACAATTAGCAAAAGCAATTTTTAGCAAGTTTAAATGCATAGTGTAAGTGGTTAAATGATGTGTAAATATACCGTACGTTCAGGGATTTGATTACACTGATGAACTGATGTGTTTGCTGACTGCGTTCTGGACCTGATTATTTATATTTATATTTATATTTATATTGAAAGGCATGATTGTGGAATCTAACAGTCAGCTCAAATCATCGTGATCAACGTAAATAATTGTGATCAGGTCATTTTGAAAGAATTATCAGGGCAAGGCAAGAAATCAGAAACAGGAATGCAGAACTAGATATTGCTGTGATTAGTAATCAGGTGACCTGGGACGTGCGTGATGGGATTTGGAGTCCTTGGCGGCCATGTTTGTGTGGACTCCGCCGTTGACATGACACTGTCATATTTAATAAAAATACTCATGTCAAAATAATAAAGGCACCGTACAAATATTTGAGTGTTTTTGTTCTCAAAGCTTCCAAAAAGAACAGGAACACGCGTACTCTATGCAGCACCTAGCTTCCTGTCCCTCCAAGTCTCTGCTATATAATTGTGTCCTTGTCATTTTTGTAATTAGTCTGGAATTCAGTGTTAGTATATCCCATTAGAAAAATAAAGTTACAAATAACTTTTTACAAATAAATAGTGTCTTAGTTTACGTAGTTATAATAAGTAATCATTTATAACATTCCCTTTACCTGATGCACTCAATGATGTTTTATATGTGTATATGTTTTCATAATTGTTCATTAATATTGCAGTTGCTTCATATCGATGCGCCGTATGTCACATGGCTTCATGATGAATAGTGTCACTTGCATTCGTTACAAGATTATTATAAGCGAAACTGCCAAACTTTGTTCTAGGTGCCAGGCGTGGTGCAGTGGATGGCGTTTTTGAGCGAGTATCTCGTGGTGGGCTTTCAGGGCGGCTTCATGCGCTACAGCCTGCACTCGGACGCTCCTCCTGTTAGCCTCCTGCACTCGGACGATCACACGCTGGCTTTCATCACGCAGCAGGGCATGGACGCGTTGTGCGCCGTGGAAATTTCCAGCAAGGAGCTGCTGCTGTGCTTCAGCTGTGTGGGTGTCTGTGTGGACCTCCACGGCCGACGCTCGCGCCAGATGGAGCTGATGTGGCCCGCTGTCCCTACCGCCTGCTGTGAGTGGATCAGACTTGCCATTTAAAAAAAAAAAATCAGATTTAGTCTAATCTAGGGGCATTATGAGATCAGGAAATCTGAAGTAGTCATACAGCTGATGCTGTACTGCTATAGATGATGATGTCTCCAACCTCCAATATTACTTCCTGCACAAGTACATCTTTATGTGAGTAACATGTATACACTGCAAGAAACGACAGCTTATCAAGTGAAAATATCTTAAATATAAAGTCAAATGTAAGTCAAATTTCCTATTATTATAAAAAAAATGATATATGATATATATATGAACCTAGACACATTTCAAATTTTAAGCATTTTATCTGTAAAAATATCTAGAAATAGGTTTAATGGCCTTGTATTTGATTTATGGTAATCTCAGAACAGGAAATACTAGATACATTTTACATTTCACTTGCTAAGATCTTTTTTTACTAACAGATCAGAGTTCTGTTAGAGTGTATAATATCTGAAATGCGGAATATCTTGATTATTGTCAAATTTATCTGCAAGATTTCTGTTACGATCTTCTTGTAGAAATGGTGTGTAAAGATAATATCTAACTAAAGCAGTAAGAACTTCAGTGTGAATCGTGTCACTGTGGAAGGGGATGTCGATCACGTTTGTCGTGTCTCCTGAACATGCTGCAGGCTACAGCGCCCCCTACCTCTCAGTGTACAGCGAGAACGCAGTGGACGTGTTTGACGTCAACACCATGGAATGGATTCAGACCATTCCTCTAAAAAAGGTAAAAGCTGTTCCTCCGAAATGAATCGGAATCACAATCGCAAGAAGAATCATTCGCCTGTAGCTCCTGTAGCATCAGGATTTTTCAAAAGTAAAGCACAAAGAGTAATTACGCTGCAGCTCAGCGTTTTTAAAACGCAGGAGTGTAACGTTTTGGGAACTTTCTCTGTTTAAACGTATGTTATGTGCACAGATGCGGCCACTGAACACGGACGGCTCTCTGAATCTCCTCGGCTCAGAAACAGTAAAGCTTATCTACTTCAGGAACAAGACAGCAGGTAACAAGCAATCCTCAGTTCACCTCAGTTTAGTTTGAGGTGTGTGTTTCTGGTCTGTAATCTCAGTGTGTGTGTGTGTGTGTGTGTGTGTGTGTCAGAGGGAGACGAGCTGGTGGTGCCAGAGGTGTCGGATAACAGCCGCAAGCAGATGGTGCGCAGTATGAACAACAAGAGACGCTTCTCATTCCGCATACCTGAGGAGGAGAGACTACAACAAAGGAGGTACATGAAGGCACACACACAAACACACACACACACACACACACACACACAAACACACTACAAAAGCTGTACATGTCTCATTGGGCATATCGCAGAGCAGATTGCCTTTTTGCGTTGCTAGATGTTCAAACTTTTCAAACTCCATTTCATTCTTACACAGCAGGTGTTTAATTATATTCATGATTATACTGAATTACATTCTACAGAAGGTATATCATAGAAAGGCACAAAACTCTCCACAAAAATATGTACACATGTGGAAACACCCCTGCTCCAACAACCAAATACTCGTTACATAGATATGTAGGTGTACTCTTTCATTGTATTGATCACAAGGGGAAAATTGGGAAAATATGTGATTTGGGATATCAGAACATGGTGACCTGTTGTAGTTTAATACTTGCTCGTCATGTGTTCAATACTAACAATAGGATTCTGGCCAAAAGTTATTTGGACACATGACCATCACACCTACATGGATGTGGATATTGAACATCCCATTCCAGATTTATTCCCCCTTTGCCGTTACAATGAGCTCCACTCTTCTGGGAAGGCTTTCCACTAGATGTTGGAGCGTGGCTGTGGGGATTTGTGTTCATTCAGCTA
>CM074992.1:1445045-1468898 GCA_037576825.1 Pangasius krempfi | reverse complement strand
ACAGGGGCATCGTCATGCTGGAACAGGTTTGGGCCTCTTAGTTCCAGTGAAGGGAAATTGTAAAGCTACAGCATACAGAGACGTTCTATACAATTGTGTGCTTCCATCTTTGTGGTTACAGTTTGGAGAAGAACCACATATGGGTGTTATGATCAGGTGTCCACAAACCTTTGGCCATATAGTGTTTTATTATTGCATTTATTTACTATGCAAATACACAACGAGCGTCAAAAATCTGGCCATCGATGCAGCAGCTGGTGCTGTTTGCGCTGCATGTTCCCTATAAGGAAAATAGTCCTTAAAGTATTATGTCACCTGTAACAGCTTAAAAATGTCAATATTGCTATGTACTCCAACTCAAGCAAACGTTAAGCCAACTAATCCCCACTAGCTTTAAGTCAGCATTAAAGCAAACGTTAAGCCAACTAATCCCCACTAGCTTTAAGTCAGCATTAGCATTCTTGGGTGCAGTATGTTGCTAATGTCCTGTGTATGTCTTTAGAGAGATGCTGAGAGACCCTGAGAAGAGAAGCAAACTGATCTCCAACCCCACCAACTTCAACCACGTGGCTCACATGGGACCTGGAGATGGCATGCAGATTCTGAAGGACCTACCGATGGTAGGAGATGCTGTTTTTATCACCACTGGCAAGTTGCTGTAATGGTGTGTGTGTGTGATGAAGGTCACTGGTGAGCAATGATGCATTTTTACAAAAAAAGGAAAATGTTGTATGGAAGAAATGGTGCATTTTTAGAATGCCCAGTGAACTATTAGGCTAAATAATGTAGCCTAGTTCAGCAATTAATATGTGTGCTCTCTACAAACCTTGGCCTTGACCTTGTCCCAGGTCTCTTGTCCACTTGTGCTAAGAATATTTACTGTATTTGTACATTATCCACATGTAACAGGGCAAAATTTCACACAAATTCTCCAAGGAATTGACTTTATCTCGCTCTCTTGTCTGTTTTCTCTGTCTCCTGTAGAACGTGCGTGCTCAGGAGAACCGGTCCGGCTTCAGTGGCTCAGTCAGTATCCCATCCTTAGCGAAGAATCGGACTGAACCAGGCCGCTCCATGAGCGCCAGCAGTAGCCTGGGTATACGTGAGTTTCTCCATCCTCCACATGCTAACATCATCCTAAGACTCCTATAAGTCCCTAAGGACACTGCGATATTCCTTTTCCCTCGCTCAGGACTTCAGTCATACAAAGTAGCTATTATTATTATTATTTGTTTAATCCCGTGTTGTTGTTATGTTTTCTAACTCCCAAAGCGGTATGATCCATTTAGTAATCCATGCTTTCATACCTGCGTATTATAAAGGATTCAGATTAAGTTCAGATTATTCGGTATGTAGTTATGAGATTAAGGCATGTGAGTCTTACACCATGTAGTGTACACCAAATGCCACAGCTAGTGGCACAAGTTTTTTTCCACTGAGGTCTACTTTTTTCACTAGTGGCTTTTATTTAGAAACACATGCTATAAACATGCTCTACACATATGCTCAAGGAAGCGGCACCCCACCAAATTAAATGCATTATTGCTTAAAGATGACAGGTGGAACAGAAAACACAAATATAATGTTGAGGGAGACGCACATGGCTGTAATTCCTAAATGGTAAATGCCATATTTTTGTGGAGCCTCAGGTCAAGAGCTTTAGTTAATGTTCACATCAAACATCTGATGGAAAAAAATCACCTGGTCTTTTTTCAGTCTTCATCTTTCCAGTTTCGGTGAGTCTGTGCCCATGATAGCCTCAGATTCTTTTGTTCCTGGCTGACAGGAGTTGAACCCGATGTGGGCTTCTGCTGTTGTGGCTCATCCACCTCAAGATTTGGCATATTGTGTGTACTGGGACCCTGTTCTCGTAGCCTTCCTGTCAGATTGAACCACTCTGGCCATTCTCCTCTGACCTCTCTCATCAACAAGGTGTTTCTGGTCACAGAACTGACACTCACTGGGTGTTTATTTGTTTTTCCATGACATTCTGTGTAAACTCTAGAGACTGTTGTGTATTGACTCTTGATCCCAGGAGATCAGCAATTATAGAAATACTCAAACCAGTCCGCCTGGCACCAATAAGCATGCCATGTTCAACGCCACTGAGATCATATTTTCTTCAAGTCTGATGATTGATGTGAACATTAACTGAAGCTCTTGATCTGTATGTGCATGATTTTAAGCATTGCGCTGCTGCCACATGATTGGCTGATTGGATAGTTACATAAAGATTATGTAGAAAAATGAACAAATATTGCAAAAATATTTGACCTGTAGTAATAAAAACTCAAACTACTTAAATTATGGTTAATTTTAAATGTAAATATTATTTATTGAAGGGTGGTTTTAAGAATAAGTATTCAGGTACTCGTTTGGAAACAGCAACGAATATTTGAAGCTTGTAAAATTTTGTTTGGGCGAGCCCTACTGTTTTAATCTTTTCTCCTTCGTTTGCTGCCTCTGTCTCTCCCTCTCTCTCTGTCTCTCAGGTTCCTCTTCTCAGAATGGCAGTGCTCTGAGGAGGGAGCTCTCGAGCAGTAGCTACAGCTCCAAGCGGCAAACCATGACATCTCCATCCGAGAGCTCTCTGTCGTCCGGTGGAGGTATGGATGCAGGAGACACAACGCTTTCTCAGTTTGACCGGGAGGTGAGTAACGTGCCTATGAAAATGAAACTTCATGCCTTCCATTCTGGTGGTTAGCAAAAACTCCATGGGGGGTAAAAAATCATTTCATTCATTCTGTAGATGTTAGTAGCAGAATCTCCTTCAATACGTCTATTTAAGGCTTAGAAAGATATAGGAGCAGGTTTTAATGGTGAACTTTCTTTCAGACGTGTACATCATGTCACTAAATACCTGATCAGAATGGAACTGACTTAATAGCTGATGGCTTCTGTTAGTTTGTACTCTAACAGCAGGTTACAGCGTTTATCCCCTGATACTCCTCATTCAGCATAGGCATATAGCCAGTCCTGTCCTGCTTGAAATTCTCCCATACTGTTCTGGCCAAACTGTGCAAGTCTGGCTTTCATTCATCATCCCATTCAAGTATATAACTCTCCTCCACTGGGGCTTTAGCTCCTGCTACGCCACCACGTATACCCATACTATAGCCGTTTGTATCCTTTCCCCTGGTGTGGAAGCCACTTTTGGGCTCTCAGTGTGCCTTTCCTTCTCAGTGGCAGGCTGTCTCACCCTCGGAGAAGACGCCCGATCTGAAACGGGCATTAAGGACCCTGCTTAGTAAGATGAAGGTAAAGTTGATGCACTTGGCATTGAAAGCACCCGCTCATTCCCTCCGCCAGAGCAACCACATTACTGCTTTTCTTTTTTTGTTGTTTCTACTAAAGTTCTCAGCCTCTGATTGTCAAATCTCCGTAACTCCAGGATTATGCTTTGTTTTTTTTGTTTTTTTTTACATTTACGTTCAAAGTGACACGCATGCTCTACCTCCATCCTGTACGTCCAATTTAGCATTAGGGGAAAATCACGAAAGAAAAGATTGTCTTCCTGAGGCTGATAGAACACATTCAGAGCTCTGCATGCATCTGAAAGCATATTGTGTTAGTAGGAGCACCACTTCCCTTTACATTTTATTTCAGCACTTCTGAAACGCTGTGTTTGAGGATGGACACTTCTGCGAATGCCAGCAGGAACGGATGACTCGTGATTAAACTGAGCAGTTTAATTACAGTTTCCTGTCAAACAGCCAAGCAGTTGTTGCAAAGTGACTTGTTCCCAAAAACAATCCGTGCACTGTAAACATGGCATAGCAGTGCTAAACTGATTATTGGGAATGAAGTGCACTTTTAATTTCACTGAGCTTTCTGTCATTTTCAACATCAAAGAAAAAAAATGCTTTATTACATTGAATTATAGGAACAGTAAATGTACTAAAAAAAATGGAAGGAAAACAGGACCAATAATAGTTTAATAATAAAAGCAATAATAAAAGCAAATAATGGCTTGTAATTATTTTACATTAACTGCCAGTCTTGGGTTTGGTATTATACCACATTTATTGATCTTGATGTTGAAAAAGAGCTAAATAATGTCTAAGAAAACATTGTGTGCCATGAGAGCGCTGAGCTAGTCGCAACTCTCATCCATATTCATTCATTCCACTTGGAGGCTGGGATTTCAAAGGATACAAGTTGATGCTTTGAGAAAATATGAACCCAGACCTCAAATATTTATGCATGTGCAGATTGAAGCTTTAAATATGCATCTCATACACATCTTCAGTAGCTGTCCTGTTTATAGTACACTGATTATAATACATGTCTCTGCTTCTTTTGTGTAGCTGCAGTTACGTGTTGTGTTTGTGCTGATTTCAAGTCAAGTGGTTTTATTGTCATTTCAACCATATACAGCTAGTTAGTACACAGTGAAACGAAACAACGTTCCTCCAGGACTTTTAAGGTGCTACATAAAAGCAAAACACAGAACTACAGTAGACATTACATATATTTACATAAAGTGCACAGTGCAAACATGTGCAGATGGCACAAGACAGTACAAAAACTATCAAAACAAGACAACGGGCACGATGAGTTACAGTGAAGCGCCGACTAGAACACAGCACTAATAAAGAAATGAATCTTATGAGAGTAGTGCAAAAGATTGAAAAAATAAGTTGCTGAATGTAAACATAGCAGCCAGGTAGAGAGTATAAATATACAGTATATAATAAATATATATAGCAGCAGAAATTGAATAAAGGTGTGTGCAAAAATTGCAAAGAAGATGGGGTGATGCTCAGTTGAGTGTGTGTGTGTTTTCAGTCCAGTCCCTGAGTGTTGAGGAGTCTCATAGCTTGGGGGAAGAAACTGTTGTACAGTCTGGCTGTGAGGGCCCGAATGCTTCGGTACTGTTTGCCAGACAGCAGGAGGGTTTGTGTGAGGGGTGCGTGGGGTCGTCCACAATGCTGGTGGCTTTGCTGATGCAGCGTGTGGTGTAAATGTCTGTGATGGAGGGTAGAGACAGCCCGATGATCTTCTCAGCTGTCCTCACTATCCACTGCAGGGTCTTGCGATCCGAGATGGTGCAATTCCCAAACCAGGCAGTGATGCAGCTGCTCAGGATGCTCTCGATAGTCCGTCTGTAGAGCATGGTGAGGATGGGGGGTGAGAGATGGGCTTTCCTCAACCTTCGCAGGAAGTAGAGACGCTGCTGGGCTTTCTTTGTTATGGAGCTGGTGTTGAGCGACCAGGTGAGATCCTCCGTCAGGTGAACACCAAGAAATTTGGTGCTCTTGACGATCTACATGGGGGAGCTGCCGATGTTCAGCGGAGAGTGGTCATCCTGTGTTCTCCTGAAGTCAACAACCATCTCTTTAGTTTTGTCCATGTTCAGAGACAGGTTGTTGGCTCTGCACCAGTCCATTAGCCGCTGTACCTCCTGTCTGTATGCTGACTCATTGTTCTTGCTGATGAGACCCACCACGGTGATATGATTGATACCATGATGATATGATTCGAGCTGTGCATTGCTACACAGTCGTGAGTCAGCAGAGTGAACAGCAGTGGACTGAGCACACAGCCCATGCGTGTCACCCCAGTGTTGGAGATGCTGTTCCCGAGTTAACCCAAGTTAACCGGACTGACTGTGGTCTCCCAGTCAGGAAGTCCAGGATCCAGTTACAGAGGGAGGTGTTCAGGCCCGGCAGGTTCAGCTTTCTAGGTTCAGGTGCTGAGGAATTATTGTGTTGAATGCTGAACTGAAGTCTATGAACAGCATTCGAACATGTGTGTCTTTTTTGTTCAGGTGGGTGAGGCCTAGATGGAGGGCGGTGGTGATGGCATCATCCGTAGAGCAGTTGGGATGGTATGCGAACTGCAGGGGATCCAGTGAGGGGGGCAGCAGGGTCTTGATGTGCCTCATGACGAGCCTCTCAAAGCACTTCATGATGATGGATGTAAGTACAACGGGACGGTAGTTGTTGAGGCAGGACACAGGAGACTTCTTCGGCATGGGGAAGATGGTGGTGGCCTTGAAGCACGTTGGAACGGTGGCGCTGCTCAGGGAGGCGTTGAAGATGTGAAAACATCTCCCAGCTGGTCTGCACACCTTCGGAGCACTCTGCCAGGAAGTCTGTTGTCTGGTCCAGCAGCCTTCTGTGGGTAACTCTGCACAGAGTATTTCTCACGTCAGCCGTGATAAGACACAGCACCTGGTCAATGAGAGGAGGGGTGGTCTTCCTCGTTGTCACACCATTCTGTGCCTCGAATCGAGCATAGAAGTTGTTCAGCGCATCTGGAAGGGAGGCATCACTGTCACAGGCAGGTGAAGTTGTCCTGTCGTGTGTGATGTCCTGGATGCCCTGCCACATGCGCCGCGTGTCTCCGCTGGCCTGTGGATTCTCTGAGCGTGTGTGTGCTTTGCCTCTCTGATGGCCCAGGACAGTTTGGCCCTTGCTGTTCTTAGGGCCACCTTGTCGTCTGCTCTGAAGGCGGAGTCATGGGTCCTCAGCAGCGCACGCACCTCTGCAGTCATCCACGGCTTCTGGTTGGAGCATGTGATGATGATCTTGGAGACAGTGACGTCATCAATGCACTTGCTGATATAGCTGGTCACTGATGTCGCATATTCCTCCAAGTTGGTGAAGGCGCCGTCAGTTGCCGCTTCCCTGAATATTTGCCAGTCAGTGTGCTCAAAACAGTCCTGAAGAGGAGAGATGGCTCCTGCTGGCCAGGTCTTCACCTTCTTCAGAACCGGTTGGAGCGTCTGATGAGAGGTCTGTATGCTGGGATTAGCATAACAGAGATGTGGTCCGAGTAGCCGAGGTGGGGGTGGGGATCCGCCCGGTACTCGCCAGGGATGTTTGTGCAAACAAGATCCAGCGGGTTCTTCCCTCTTGTTGCAAAGTCCACATACTGATGGAATTTAGGGAGCATTGACTTGAGATTTGCATGGTTGAAATCTCCGGCAGCAATAAACAGTCCGTCAGGGTGAGAATTCTGCAGCTCGCTAATAGCCCCATACAGTTCACAGGCCTCAACAGCAGTTTTACTTAATAAGCATAAATCATTTATGCTTAATATCATGTAATGGGTGATTGAGGTGTCATTTAGCTCTTATAACTTGGAAAAAAATAAACTTCATTTTTCAGAATTGAATCTAAATAAACGTATTTAACGGAGAGCAAATAGACATAGAAATGTAGTTATCTAGCATCTATGCTCATGGCCTGAGGGACATTAAGGACATTCTGATTATTTATTAAATTTTTTTTTATTATTTTGGTTAACAGGGTTGTACTTTGAAAGTGACTTCATTAATCACAATATCATTGAAAATGAAGAAAAAAGAATGAGAACATTTTTCTTCTTCCCAAAATCTTCAGGAAATTCGGCTGATGCGACTTCCTGTCGAACATGAGACTTGTGGAATATTCCATATATTTCACAGGGGTGAATGTGTTCAGGTAACAGGGCTGAGTAAACTAAAATTCAGTGAAAAAAAAGTAATTTTTCATAAGCTGGAACAGAATGTTTCAAGCATGAGATATTATACGGATTCAATATGAATGCAAAAATATGAATTTTCAAGTATTTCCATGATTATATATCAAGATCAAATGTAATTATAATGGGCTGGGTCAGCCAAGCACTGTTGAAGTACTGTAGATAGATTTTAGTAGTGTTTTAAGTTATTTATCTGGAACGGGCACATAGGTTGTTGTGAAGGACACTTCACCTGTCTTTTACCTTTAACTCACTTACATATTTCTAATTGTAATGGTAACACACATAGCACCCCACTCATGGAATTACTCTAACAATAACGAGACAGATAATTTAATCGTGTCTGTGAGGTAGAAAAATGATATGATGGCTTTATTAGACAGTTCAGCCACAAAGATGAAAACTGAAAGCAGCATGTAGCCAACACTTCTTAATTAACACTTTGGTTTTATCGGGACTTGCAGGACTCAGACTCGCCGCGTCACTCCACTGCCTCCAACAGCTCGACCTTCAGCAGCCCGCCCAGTCCTGCATCACCGCACAAGACCAAGTCTCTCTCCTTGGAGAGCACGGATCGTGTGGGCTGGGACACATGATGGATGCATCACAGGACCAATGGCAGCATGTCCTGGCCCTGCGTACCCGCCCATATAAATAAAACGCAAGCACTACTGGATCCTGTCTCCTTATTTATCCAGCTTCTCAAGAGAGGAAAATATATGGGGGGACGTGTGGCTGTCAGCAGGGCTGTGTGTGTATATGTCTGTGCGTGTGCGCGTGTGCGTGTGTGTGTGTGTGTGTAGGGCCAGGGCATCCATTGGAATTTCTCTCATGTGAGTCGGACCTGAGCCATTTCTGAGACACACTACATTTGAACTTGACTGTACTGATGTTTGTATATAAACTGGGATTTGGGGTGAACTATTTATTTCTCAGTCCAATATTAGCTGTTTAAGAAGTTTTTTTTCACACACTTCAACTGTGGACCATACCAATCACCACATTTGTGGGGAGAAAAATGTCTCTTTTTTTTTTTTTTTTTTTGCTCTAAATGTGATGAGTGAGGATGCAGAAGATAGGGATAGGTGGAGAGTGATGATTCGCTCTGGCGACCCCTGAAGGGAAAAGCCGAAAGAAGAAGAAGAAGAAGCTCTAAATGTGATGAGTCTCGAGACCTGATTACTACTTAAACTGCCATTGTGATTGGCTACAGCTTTCTCTTAGGCAGACGTAGACATTTGCTACCTGCCCTACACTCCAACACTCTCAGACCTCACCATATTAACAGTACACAGGTCACATGCCACCTTCAAACTACACCAATATCATGTTATTGCTGGGGTCACTACCTAAATCCCTACTGTGGGATTTCATCAGTGCACTGGATATTCACCACTGTGCTGCCAGACACAACTACAAAATGTCAGACTCCAGAAATAAAGCACTATATACACAGGATAGAGAAAAGGACGTGGTTTCACAAGCCTTCCACAGACCACCGCAAGCCAGTGACGTCAGATTTCCATCACAATAATGTACATAGGCTGAAAGTATAGTATAATATATAATAACGAAATTCTGTAGAGAGAAAAACAAAGAAACCATCAGTTTATTATTTTAGCTGCATTTTACCAACATTATTTAATTTGAACATTTTTTTATTTGATTCCTGAAAACTACAACATTATTTTATATCTTGTGAAAAATTGATCAGTGTGTTGCTAAAAAGAATTTTATTTTAATTTTCCACAAGTAGAACTGAAGCATCTGTGCTGTTTTTTTTTTTCCTCTGATGTCTATTATAAGAGACCGAAACAAGGTTATACATTTAATTTATTGGTTGAAACACATTTCCGCCCACATTTTAACATTCCCAGCTTACGAAAGATAAACATAAGAAAGATTGTGAAGCTGCTTTGCAAGCAAAACGAAACACGTGTTTTGATCCTGATACTTAATTGTATATTTAGTGGAAATATTGTGAACCGGTTCCACTTGATTATGAAGGCTGGCTGCAAAACTTTGCAGAGTAATTCATCGTTAATTGATCTTTTGAGATGGAGTCCCAATTATATTACATGATAAACTCAATGAAGTGGTCTGTAGACCGTTGTTAAGTTCCCCACTAAAGGCCTTAAGAGTTGGACGCGAGCGTTTCCCTCTGTGATCTGATGTGATTGTGTGCAAAAATATTCCAAAAAAGTTCTACATGCTTCCTTTCCTGGCAACCATTTCTGACTCCTGTTTCAGTGCCAGTTTCACTTGATCAGTAGAGTTCAGTTACAATGTGTTGCTGAATCACTGGCACCCGTCCGCCATCTCCAGAGATGCCTGCTCTCATTGGCCAGCTCACAACTCAGGATTCGCCATATTGTTTCAGCTGTAGCTCATATAAGCATGTGAAGGAAGGCATAAGGCAGCTGTTGCACAATTAGTGACATTTCTGCAGTAGTCCACATCAGCTCTCCTTGCTATTATATATATATATCACTTTTTTGTTTTGTTTTTGTAATAATTTGTACAGTTTTGCATGCTAGGTGTACTCAATTCCTGGTTCTGTTACAGGGTTGTATTAGGTTTTGTCACACTTTTGGAAGGTTGAAGGTATTTTCCTGATGAGAGCTCACTGCTGGCAATCTTTTTGCACAGATATCAAGCAGAAGATCAACCAAATCGATGGACTGAATTGATGTATTTCTATAAACAGAAGATGATGTAACACTGGGGATTTTTTTTTTCCATTTGGCTGAGAAATAACACTGGACCTGTACAAAATAGGTCAGATTTCCGAGTTTATAAAATTGTACACAACTGAGATCTACTTCAAGTTTTTTCAAGACCAAACTGTACTCCTATCCGATACCTATAAAGTGAGACATAACAGTTTACTCGTCAGTTTATTCTAAATTATTCTACAACAAATGATTCTACATTTGCAGCAAGCAGTTGAGTTTCAGTCTGTCTGTTTGTTCTGTAATACTGCTCTTTACACGCCAAATGTTTATCACCAATAAAACATTCAGTCATCACTCACTTCTGTTGTACTTAGTCATGTGAGAAATCGTGTGGGACGTCAGGAGGAAGACGTATTGTGTGTGTAAATCTAATCCAAGAAAGTCTACACAAAGTGCAATAGAGGAACAGTGGAACATAAACCTGCTTCCCTCTATAAAGGTTATAAAGGTTCTTAAAAACATACGCAAAATGTACACAAAAGTCTAAGCCTGAACATAAAGCAGCAAGTGCTTCAATACAGTATTAAAAAGATAATATAGCAAAAGCCCTTGGTGTTTACGCTGTTGATACTGAACTCTTTGATCAGACAGCTTTCCTAAAGCTCCTGCTGCGTCTGCATCTAATGGCGGATCAGGGCTTGCAGTTCTGTTTGACATCCAAGCGCAGGAAAAACCTCTTCAGCACGTGCTTCATTTACAAACTTGGTATTTGTAAAGTTCAAGGAGTGGCTCCACCTTCCTCCGTGACAGAGTGGATACCGTTAACAGGGCCGCTTTGGGCCGCCAGCTGCGCGCTGCTGAGGTCCCGGATGCTGGCGTGTCGTGACTGGCTGTCTAGGCGCTGTGATCCGCCGTGTCGCGATTGGCTCTCCAATCGAACTGTGCTGCTTTGCTGAAGCTGCTCGTGGAGGCGGGATACACTGACGTGGGGGAGGCGGAGCTCCTCCGCACCACGGACACTACAGGCCGTGTACCTGCATTGGGAAACAGACACAACGCAGAGCAGGTGAGCTGTTTCTGCAGCGCTGATATGAATAAATTTCACTGATATAAATTAAGGATTTGAGCTGCAATCCACTGTACTCAGACCTTGGAAAAACCTGACTCCTGTGTGGTACTAAGATACTCGGGAAGTTGGAGTGGAGAGCGAACTGAGAAAGCGTATTACACGCTCCTTATGCACTCACATGGTCTGTTAGCTGAGTTGCACTGTATAGGTTCTCTCTAATGACAGCAGTAATACAGATCACATTTCACTTGAGGTCATTTTGTCTTGTTCTGCATCAAGCCTGTTATTCGTCTGAAACAACCATTCAAAGCTAGACTCTCTAGGAGTGAAGCCGGAGAACTCTGCTGACCAACTACTCATGCCACTGGTGAATATTTATATATAATACTTCAAAACTACAGTCATGCTGCCCTGTAATCAGCTCGTGCTCTCTCTCTCTCTCTCACCTGCCATCGTGAGACTGGCGCCGGCTGCTGTGGAAACTGCTGGCTTTGCTGTGCACGCTGCTTGGACGGCTGCTACCGCTGTGTGCCTCATCCAGCATGGCCAGGTGGGTGGAGGAGGCATGCGTGGAGGTGCCCTGCGTGGAGGTGCCACGGGAATGGCGCACCACGGTGACTCCAGGCTCGCGCAGCAGCAGCTGAGTAAAGTCAGGCTCCTGCAGCACCTGCCTACTGTCGTGCACCACACTGCTGGTGTGCAAGGGGGGAAAAAAAGAAGAACACAGGTCAGAGAAAGAACATAAAGAGAAGGGGAGGGAATGGAGAAATGCAAGAGCAGGGGAAGACAAAAAGGATAGTATTTAGAATTTGCAAATTTTGACAAATCCATTTAAAAAAAAAACAAGAATTTGTGCCTAATCGCATACACAGAGAGCCAGAGCGGCTACAGGTATTTATTCCAACCAGAGTCACAGCTTTTCTCATCATTCGAAAACCAAGACCAACAGGGACAGTTAGACTGGACACTGTTATTATAGGCCGTTTCAGGGACAGCTTATTTCTTCAGGAGACTCACTCTTTTTTGTGATGGCCGTGAAAGAAGCTGGCCCACTCAAAACAGGTCTTCTTACTGCCCACCCAAAAGACAGAGGGGATGCCCACCACCAGCATCATCAAGTACTTAATGAGGAAGAGGGCAACATTTGGCCTGCTCATCTGCTCCACCTGTACAGACAACAGTCCAACACTTACATGTCACATAATACTTTACAAATTATACTGTTGACAGCAAGTGGCACCTGAAATATTCTCCTCAACAGCCTTAATTTGTTAGGCACAAAACTAAACAAGAATTTTTTTAAAAATTAAAAATATCCCGAATCCATCATATCGTTCATATTTCGGCAAACATTTGGACTGAATCGAGTCCAGGTTTCCATGCACTACCACAGTGACTTGGACGACGTTGGAATGGAGAAGTAAATGATGCAGTAAATTACTGTGTCTATCTGTTTACATATTTCCATAAGGGTTTATAGTCAGCTCCAAAATTATTGGCACCTTTGGGTAAAGATATGTAAAAAAAAAAAAAAAGAAAAAGAAAAATATCTTTATTGTTTATGGGCCTAATCTCACACTGAATATATAAGAAAATAAACAAAAACCCTTATTTAAATATCAACAAAACCATGTGTCACAATTATTGGCACCCTTGTATCTAGTGCTTTGCGCAACCTGCCTCTGCCAACAAAACAGCAATGAGTTTACATTGACATTCATTTGGCAAATACCTTTATCCAGAGCGACACATCCTCAAACTGGTACAAATAGGTCTAAGTATAATATCAATGTAAAAAACCCTGTCGAAGAGGAGCACAAGTAGTACAAGCTGAGGATTTTTATTTAATTAGTGCTCACTGAGTCTTCTGCTATAAAGCTTAATGAGATCCAGAGAAAGGAATCTGAGAGCGTTCCTCTCTCTGTCCAGAGCCTCCATGGTCTAGTGTCCTCTCTGGTGAACTGTCCTCTTCAGCTCAGCACACAGGTTTTCAATGCGGTTTAGGTCAGGGGACTGGGGTAGCCATGTCAAAAGCATGATCTGGAGACTTGGTGTCCCTAAAATGCTGCTACCTTCTGCAAATCTCAGCTGTGATCCTTGGAGAAGCCTCTGCCTCTCTGACTTTCTTCTCACTGTGTGTGGGGGGTAAAATGCACTTGTGTCCTCTCCCAAGCAGGTTCATTACAGCTGTTTTAAATAGGGCCGCACGATATTGAAGAAAATATAATGTATATATAAAGCTGAAAATGACATAAATGTCTCATGTTCCTTTGAGGAAAAGAAAGCATTCTCTGCTGTCTGCGTCGCCCCAAAACAGGAAGTGACTGCTTAAGAGGCTCTAAACACTCTTTAAAAAAAAAAAACATATATATTTAAATATTTTTGATAAGCATGTTTTAATTTCTTGGTATACATTTACTTCAATTAAAAGCATAATTAAAAGGGTTTCGCTTATCTTGTGTGAGATTAAGCTAACCACAAAGACATTTATACCATTTTTTAAACCATCTTTACCAAGACCAATAATTCTGGGTTCATTCATATTTGATAAAATTTGTCAGAGTATAAGGAACCAGTATCTGCACACAGAAATTTTAATTTTAATTTAAGATTGAGGCCAAATGTCTGTCTCTGAGAGACACTGGCTTCATTCACAGTGAATTGTTTCCTCTACCTACAGAATGCCTGAGGAATATTTTTCTCCAAATTTACTTTACTGTATAGAGTCACGTGGAATTCCCTTTCCATGCCTGTCAAACAGACCTTGGAATTAGGATAACCACTGGGATTTGGAGTGAGTAATATTAAAATAAACCCAATTTTAAGATGCATTTTATTTAGATTTTTAAAGATGTTTTGATTCAGTCATTTTTAATGCATGCTGATACTTGAGTCCTGCCTCGTATCACTGTCTGTGTAGATTAAAAAAAAATAGATTCAATAAAATAAAATAGATAAAAAATAATACATACACATAGGGCACAACCTCAGCGTACATGTACACCAATACATGTATTAATTCACTATAGACAATAATTACTATGAATAATAATGTACACATACTGTATATGACACCGAAGTTATCCTTTCCCCTTGTTATACACCAAAACTCAATGAAGTAAATGGGGCCTCATTAAAAACAAATTTAATGCCGGCTCAGCAGGCAAACACGCGTACACACACACACACACACACACACACACACACACACACACTGTGTAGGTTGGATTTGAGTCAGTGCACAGCAAATCAGTGTAAATAGTCATTTCCGATCCAGCTGCTTCTCTGTTGTTTGTAGATAATGCACTGTACACACATACAAGTGCTCGTGTTTATCTACTGCACCAAATTCATACTAACTGTTAAAATCTACATGATAGTCTCCTTTTTAAAGACTATATGGAATCTGCGCAAATTAGTAAATGACATGAAAACGGTAATATAAACGATTCAATATAATCTTTCACTGTAATCTACTTTGGGGACCTTCACACACATGTCACAGAGATATGAGAGATAAGGCAGAATGTGAGAGAGAGAAAGAGAGACAGAGAGCGCTACATGCAGAGCAAGTGCTTGAATGCATGTGTGTGTGTATTTAATTATTAAGAGCTAATGGAAAGGACTAGGAGTTTGCCTGAGGCTTGTGGGTACCACACTGAAGCATTATGGTACATACATTTTTCTAACTAAATATACCGCATGACTGAAATAAATTTGTGAAACTATTAGACAGAATGTTTGTCTTACTGCTTCGTAGACACTTTGTGTCTCCTACCTTGAATGGGCAGGGGATGTGGTAGTTTCTGCACTGCTCCTGCACCCATGTTATCTCCCACACTGGCCTGTAGCTCTGCTCGTACATGAAGCAGCCAATCACGGTCAGCAGCGGCACTAGGTACAGCACGGAAAACACGCCTATGCGGATCATGAACTTCACCAGCTTGTCTTGATTCTCCTTGTCCAGGGGGATCTCCATGCGGACACGGTTCAGTGCCACAATGCCAGCCAACAGGAGCACAACTCCAGCAGTCACAGCCAGAGCTAGTGGGGCCAGGAGGAACCAGCGCAAAGCGGTGAGATCGTAAAGACCCACGAAGCACACACCACTCACACCGTCACCCTCCACCCTGTTCATCGCCATGAGCGTGACGGTGAGCACCCCAGGCAGTCCCCAGGCTACAGCGTGGAAGAGCAGCGCTTTCTTCTCGATCGCCTCGCTGCCCCACTTCGGTACAGCAGCCAGGAACCATGTGACAGTTAGCACGACCCACCAAGCGCTGCCCGCCATGGTAAAGAAGTAGAGGGTCATGAAGAGCAGCGTGCATGCTTTGTTATGCGAGCCCTGTGTGACAGTGGCAGCACGGAAATGTCCCGGTGCCACCTTGTTGCATGCCACGCGCTCCTCCAGCAAAAAGCCCAGGAAGAAGACCAATGATACCATCATGTAGCACACAGAGTAGAAGACGATGGGCCGTTCGGGGTAGCGGAAACGACCCATGTCGATAAGAAAGGTAAGGAAAGTGAAAAGCGTGGCCGACAGGCAGATGATAGACACCACAGCGATGAAGTAGCGAGCAAAGACAAGCTCCTCCCTGCTGAAGTACATATTTGGGCATGGGGGCGAGCAGTCACGAACACCTAGGAACCTGTAGCCCAGCTCGGGGTCGACCTTCAGCTCGCGCGGGCACCAGAAGCCGTAGTCACGTTGTACAGACACGGGAGATTCCTCTGTGGAGTCAGCACTCGAGAGGAGGTCCTCGGCTCGTGGATACGGCTCGTCGCATTCAGGAAACCTGGGAAATTATTAAGAATATATGATACCTCATAATTTTGTCATCTCCATAATGAAGGATTATAGAAAAGGTTTGTAGGTCATTAAAATGTGTGACTGTTGGGGAAAGTTCATTATTTATTTTCAATCATTATTGATCAAGGATATGGGACAGCTAAGTGTAATAAATTAAGTTGCAGTTCTCCTTACTCCCTTATCACTCTTAAACTAGAGTGAACAAGTGACTAGTCTAAGGGCGAAGAAGTATACATATACATATACATATAAGTATAAAGTTCAGGAAAATTGTTTTTCAGAACATGGGCATGTGATGTCATTTACCGGTTACAGGCCATCTCTTCAGGCCAGCTTAATCCAAAGATGTCCATAAGCTTGTAGCAGTCTCTCTTGGCCCTCTGGCACAGATGGCGACATGGCAGGGTTACACGGCCGTACTCCGTGCACACGGGTGCGTAGAGGGCACAAAGGAATGGACGCATGTCAGCCGAGCACTCCAGGTTCACCATGGGGTGGAAGGGCTGGCAGGGAAAAAAGCATTCGTTAAGGCATCACTAACAGTAGCGTTCATGGCACAACAATCTTTTTTAATATATCAGATTGGATAGTTGTTTTTATGGCTGCAATGCAATCTATTTGTAAATTCTCGGGGGAAAAAAACATGCTATTACTCTATGACTGTGGATTTTTTTTTTTTTGGAGTGGTTATAAATACTGGTTATAGAGTATAAAAGGCAAACCATCACTGTTCAAAAAGCATGAACTCTTAGGGCACCTTTGTGAGGGGAAGGGAGATGTGCTTTACCCTGAGGCCAACTATGCATTCTGGGATTGTATGATGCATGGGGGCTGGACTTAAATATGCAAATCCCCAGTGGGGGAGAACTCCACCCAGTACAAGACATATTCTGCATTCGACTTACCTCAGAAGTGGGAGGTCGCAGCTCAGAATTATGTAGGAATAAAACCTCAGTGTTCGTCTTTGTTAACATTGGTGATATTGGTGCATAGTTAAATCCTTGAAACAGAGAACTGTACAGTCAGTGTTGTAGATTTAACATGTGAATATGTCTGTGTGTTGATTGATCTAAAGTATATACTTGTATATACAGTGTAACTCATTTAATGGTAAGAAGTGCTGCTGTGTTTACAACTGATGCTCTGAGCAGCCATATTGATTTGATGTCACTTGCTAAGGGGGTGTTTTCTGAGGTTTTTTTTTTTTTTTCCTGGTCCAAGGTCAGGAATTACGACCTCTAGTCGAATGCAGTGTATGAGCCATGGGTGTTGCACTTGAATATGCAAATTCCCAGTGGGGGAGAACTCCACCCAGTACGAGACACAGTATCTCTCCGGCTTTGTGTTTTTGCTACAATAGCTTTGGGGTGACTGTGCAAGAAAAAAAAAATCCAGATTTTGCTTTTATATTAGAGAGAAATGTTTCCCAAAACAATGTACATTTCAACGTACAATAAATGTCATATAAATGACTTCCTGCTTCACTTGGTATAAATATGACTTTCTATACAAGTCATTATCAGTTAAAAAGGTATTGTGTAGCTCTTGTGTATTGTGTAGCTCTTTAAACACATAAACTGAAACCTCCAAAAAACTGATCTACGAAGATTAACACAAGGCCCGCACAGACTTATGAGCAACTGTGTGAAAATGTAACTTTTGAAAGAGACTTTTAACTTGTGCTCCGGGTTAATGTGAGAAATTAAACAAACCGGCAGTAAGCATGTTACACTCAGGCATTGCAGATGTAGGAAGTTTTGTATGTACATATTAATAACTGGATGGTGTTCTTGCTAAAGCAGTTTCTACTAAGCTGCCACCCAAACTGAATGTAAAAAGGATTAGGATGGATGTTAGTCTTGCCCATTTTGACACAAAGCTTCCTCATCACTTCATCTTTTCCTCACACCTAATCCATATTTAACATGGTAAATTCCGCTTGGATCCAGACTTGACACAGACGTGACACATGAAAAGAGACGTGTAATTGTGTGCGGCATTCAAGCAGCTGACGGCTTCAAGTCTCGGAGTTCTACGCAGGAGAACGAAATTCTTTTTGCATTTATACTTTTGATAGATTTTTATTCATGTTCCCTGAACACTGTTTTCAGGACTGTAACTGACTGTGACATTTTTCCCAGTAATGGACCGCAGTCCAGTATTTTCCCAGTGATAAGAAATTTAATAGCTGCCCTCTTTTCCATTACGGTAGAACGCTGAATGCAAGTGAATTCACTGATTCCATTACATTTATAGTTGTGCACCCAGGCCAATCTACTGGACGCACATTAGCTGTAAAGTGAATTAACCATGACCTGGTTCAGTAGACAGCATTATTCTTGTTCTGGTCTGCACATTACTCACACTACAGTCCCAATGTGTGCATCTTGATGGCCAATGATTGTCCCCAGGGGAAAAAATCTGTCCTGTCTGTATTGTCCTTGCCTGTTTTTTTTGTTTTTTTTTTTAAATATTTTCTAGAAAGCCTCTTTGTAAGCCATTGTGAAAATCATAAGCTATGGATAGAAATTTGTGAGGACAGGGTGGCCTTTCATACATTATTCAGAATGTAATATATAGGTCATAAACAATACTTGTATGTTTTTTTTTTTTAATTATTATTACTGATAGACATGAATTTTATGCTGCATTCGACTAGCGGTTGTAACTCTCGTAACTCTCGACCTCCGACCAGGAAAAGCCAAAGAAAACACCCCCGACTTGAACTAAAGCTCCTTCTCAGGAACTCAGCGTAGTCTTCTCAACTACAAGTTCAGAGAGTGGCATCAAATCAACCTCTGAATAAGTTAAACGGTATATCAAATTATTAGCTTTAGACATATTCACATGTTCAATCTGTAACACTGACTATACAGTTCGCCGTTTTGAGGAGGGAAATATGTTGCTTGCAAAAGATGACCATGGAATTGCCCATGTATTTTCCCCACTTTGTACTTGCACTTGCAGAAGATTTCGTATTCTGATCAGACTAAAGCTGAGCCATAAAGCCCAACACCCAGGTAACATCATTCCTGTGATCAGGCATGGTGGTGGTAGCATCATGCTCTGGGGTTGCTTTTCAGCACTGGAAAGCCAGACATAAAGCCAATTGAAAATCTGTGGCATGACCTGAAAATTGCTGTCCACCAACATCCTCCATCTAATTTGGCAGAGTTGGAGAAAATTTCTATTGAGGAAGGGAAGGAAATGGCATGTATTTTCCCCACTTTGTACTTTGAATGCACAGAGGCGTTATAACGTGCTCATAAAAATGCTTACACGAAAAAATACACAAAGGGAGAAATAAAATGCAGACTTTTCATCTATACTAGCACCAAGAATTAGGCCTATGTTTAAAAAACAAAAAAAATCTCAGAACAAAAGTAGAAATTAATCTCTGTACCACATTTTAAAAACTCTTTTCATCTTTGACTTATATGGCTCAAAGTCCAAACCACTGCAACGTAGAAATGAGCGAGTTTCGAGCTGTAAAGGCTCCAATACCCTACACCTCGCCACAGCACGTCATGCTCTGCTGCTTATAACTGTTTTATTTTAACCAGCAGGTCTCTACTTCTACAACACTCGCCTACTTTTATAATTACTATGACCGGGTTTGAGGGAAACTGTCCTGCTCACTGTTTTGTTATCTACCAGGGGTTTGACTGACAAACAACTCAAACTCAAATCATTCCCTAAATGTAATTCCAGCATTATCTCTACAAGGGACCTTTTTAGCTCGAAACGTGTTAAAACGTCAGACACAGCCATTTCAGACAGCCAGTGATCAACACATCTGCTGGAGTACTGAAATCCTCTGATTTATAGGACAAGTTGCATGAGTTTTACATCCTGTTAAATATAGAGGACCGCCGGCATTTTTTTTTTTTCAGTACGATGGTTTTAGATCTTCAACTTAAGTGCTTCAATTTCAAAATTCACATTTCAAAGCTTAGCAAAAAAAATAATTGGATCAGTATAAGAATCGGGTGATACGCAAGGGTTCAGTATTAGTATTGATAAAGAAACTATCACTAATCTATTCTCTGTAATCACGACTCTGTATCTAATCTACACTCACATTTTCTTATTTACATTTCCCCGCTGCAAACAAAGACAATTAACTATCACAGAAATAATTCTGTGATAACATGAAATAATGAAAATCTCACTCAGAGCACACAGTTAAGACTTCATATAGCCCTAAAAATCTTTCACCAAAAAAAAATCATACTGCTTTTGTTGTGTTTATCTAAATCAAATTGAATATTCTCTTCTTTTTTTTTTCTCGCCATGGCTGCTCAGGTCTGTGCATATCCATCCCGCTGTCATGGCAACCAGTGATCCAGGCAAGGGCCCGCGTTCAGTGAGGGGTCTCTATGGAGCAGGGTCAAAGGGCGTGGTGGTGGAGGGGAACCACCTCCTGAGAGAGAAAAGAGCCCTGTTCTTTTGTTGCAAGACAATTGGGACTCGTTTCCAAAGCAACTGTGCTACTTTATGTGGGGGAGGGATGAAGAAAGAGAGAGAGAGAGAGAGAAGGAGGAGGAGAGGAACAGACATAAAGTGGAAAAGGAACAAAAGACTGTGGTGTGGAAGGGGGAATGATGGGTAAGCCACTGGCTTGGGGTAAAGTTTGCTGAACTGTCAAGGTGTAAAATATAACAGTATGCTTCAGTCTGATCGGAATGAATAAATGTTATGTAAATAATAAGGATGCGATAAAACTGATGGCATTATGAGTAAAGATGATAAGAGCATAGCGGTTACAGGTACACGAAAAGTCTACGTCTTTTGTGGGCAGAATCTCCTGGAGATAACGGTGCAGCGTGTTAGTAGCCACAGATGAAGGATCAGTGAACAGCTTTAATGAAATGAGGTAAATGAGCTGTGTCATTGGACAGCGGTCGAGGTTTCATGTCAGTCTTTGCTGGAAAACTAAGGCTAAAAAAAAAAAAAAAAAGAAAGAAAAGCAAATACTGGAACATAAAAGCAGCACTGAGTCGTCCATGACAACATTAATCCTGCCGAGATATCCCTGTCGTTCCGTCAGCACAACGCTCCCTCATCCCCTTTAGGCAAACGTCTCATTTCACAAATGAGGTTACACAGAGTTCAGTCTACAGTGGTGCATCTGAAACCTCCCGTCTTCAGGGGTCCCAAGACGGAAAGCCTGACCTGTTTTTAAAAGCATGTGTGAAAAGTCTATGTTTCTATTAAAATCAATAATTAAATAAACAAACGAATAAAGACACAGATTAAGAGGAACACTATGGTCCTTCTAGTCAAGATCCTATCTTTTCAAGGAGTCTAATTTCCTTTCAGTGTTCCCTGTCAGGTTTTTTTATTTATTTATTTAAATTTATTTATTTATTTTTTTTAGGATTTTTCCTACCCATTAGTTCTGCCTACTCCTGCACCGGAGTCACGATAAAAGGTTTATTTTAAATAATTGAGTCATTTGCTGAAATCTGGGACATACAGTGCCTTCAGAAAGTATTCACACACACACCCCCCCCAGTGATTATATCTCTTTTTGCTCTGTTGCAACATCAAGTTTAAGTCTATTAGAATGGAATTTATTTCTCTGTATGACTCTCTACTGAAATAAAATTCAATTAAAATATTTCAGAGCTCAAATATGTTAAACAGGGTACGCCTATGTTCATTTTAAATCCACGCGTGTCCAACTGTATGCTTGCACAATTAATATCTCTGAGTTTGGGAGGTGTTGTTAGAAGGAAAAACGCTGGAGAAGGTTAAAACAAAAATCACAGCTTTGCACCTTCCCAGGGACACTGTGAAATCCATTATAACATCCATTATAAGTGGCACAACCCAGACAATAGAAAAAAGAAATAGGAGAAGCTGTGCAGAAGATTTCGTATTCTGATCAGACTAAAGCTGAGCCATAAAGCCCAACACCCAGGTAACATCATTCCTGTGATCAGGCATGGTGGTGGTAGCATCATGCTCTGGGGTTGCTTTTCAGCACTGGAAAGCCAGACATAAAGCCAATTGAAAATCTGTGGCATGACCTGAAAATTGCTGTCCACCAACATCCTCCATCTAATTTGGAGTTGGAGAAAATTTCTATTGAGGAAGGGAAGGAAATGCCAAAATCACAATGTGCAAAGCTCACAGAGACACATCCGAGATGACTCGAATCTGTAATTGCTGCAAAAGGATATTCATCAGTTAAGTAGTTTTTGGATTTTTTTTTTAAATTTTCAAATAAATCTGAGGCCATCTGAATAGTTTATTTTAATTTAATTTCTGTAGAGAGTCACTTCAAAAGAGCAGGAAATCACTGTCTGGTATACTTACAGCAGGGGGATGAATACTTTCTGGCACTATGTATGTATGTGTGTGTATATATATATATATATATATATATATATATATACACACACACACACATTAGTATGTTCATATATGTGAATTCATATCTAAACTAAACCATGAATGCAGCCTCTATGGCATAAGTAATATTTCAACATATATTTATATTTAATTTGAGCATATATTTCCTCATTTGAAAAGCACCCAGATATCTGTAAATGAATGAAACGATGAGCCTGTACCTCCATGGCGAGGGCTGCGGTTTGCTGATCATAGTGATTGAGCAGGTTGGGCATGAAGGTGGTGTTGTAGGAGAGACCCTGGCACATCCGCAGTGTGATCGGCTCACACGTGAAGGTGCTGTGGCTGCCTGCTGACTGCACGTTGATCGCTGTGCATGTTGTAAGCATGGAAAGCACAACCCAAGCAAGAGCCATTGTCCTAAACCCAGCCAGAAACACGGCAAGAACGGAATGATGTCACTCTAGGCTGTGTCTCTGGGAGGGATAGGTGTGTGTTACGACAGCTGGAGTTGCCTCATTGACTTGATGAGAGCTGAAATATTCCGGAGGTGGTGTCAGTGGAGTAGGCGATCTCCATTGTTGTTTGCTGTAGCGAAACTAGAACATCTTCTCAGGAGAGTTCCATCTTCAACTGTACTTGTACGGCCTTGGGTTTTTGTTTTTTTTTTAACTTATTTACTGGTTTACTGCCTCACCATGTCTGTAGAAGAAAGAGTGGACTAAATATTACATGCAAAACCAGTGACAAATTATTTACTCAATGAACACAATGCTTTTTTTAGACTACTTTGAAAATCGGAAACCAAGCTTACATCTAAAACACCCTGAATCAGGACAGTACTACAATCCAAAGATTTGTCAGCTTAGGTACAATTAAAATGACAGTAAGCCAATTAATGATGGTAGATGATGATTTTTTTTTACTCTCTTTGAGCTTATAATGACAACATGATAAATACTGACAATAAGAGGAAAAAAAGCAGTTCTCAAAAATATCTTTATGATATTTTTGTTTCTTTTTTGTTACATATATACAGTAAGGGGAAATAAGTATGTAGACACATACTTGTTGTGTTTTTGATATTTATAAAATTTCTAGTGCGTATATCCATGAAAAAAAAAATACAGAAAACAGCTGTTCATTTTGATTTAGGATTTTTAACACTTAATTATTGGCTATTCAGTAGAACTCTTGTCTCATAACACATGTAATTATTGTAAAAACATTTACACATTTATACACTATATGGCCAAAGGTGGACACCTGACCATCACACCCATATGTGGTTCTTCCCCAAACTGTGACCACAAAGTCTGAAGCACACAACTGTATAGAACGTCTCTGTATATCGTAGCATTTGTAATTTCCCTTCACTGGAACTAAGAGGCGCAAACCTGTTCCAGCATGACGATGCCCCTGTGCACAAAGCGAGCTCCATGAAGACATGGTGTGTGAAGGTTGGAGTG
>CM074992.1:1418748-1433289 GCA_037576825.1 Pangasius krempfi | reverse complement strand
AGGTGGAGAGTGATGATTCACTGTGGCGACCCCTGAAGGGAAAAGCCGAAAGAAGAAGAGAACCTGTTATAAGAAAGCGTTCACCATTTCCTTTCATTCATATTTATCTATCTGAGTACTTTTCTAGCTAAATCTGTAAGGTGTTTTTTTTTTTTTTTTGCGGGGGTCGTCCTTCAGGTTTATTGTCGTCTCAGATCCGTTGTGATGAACAGCGACAACTGCGGCGTTGAGCAGTACAGAGCTGCTGTAGAGGCTCTGGTCCTGTCAGAAGGACGTGGATCTGATTACAGCGCTGATGGAGGAAGCACTCAGTGGCTTCCTCATTATTGTACTGTGTGTGTGTGTGTGTGTGTGTGTGTGTGTGTGTGTGTGTGTGAGAACACAGCAGATGATCTCAGACCCTACTAGGGACCCGCTCTCAGATCACCTGCAGAGGTAGCTGGGGGTCGGAGTGCGGTTCGCTTGTGGTCAACAAGGTGGTCTCAGTCCATGTTGTTATTTTTTCTTTATGGATAAAGAACTTGCAGGTTGCTGTGATGGTCAGGTGTCCAAATACTTTTGGTCATCACAGCCATATGTGCTTGATGAACATCCCATTCCAGAGTTATTCCCCCTGTGTTTGCAGTTATAATGAGCTCCACTCTTCTGGGAAGCTTTCCACTAAATGTTGGAGCGTGGCTGTGGGGATTTGTGTTCATTCAGCTACAAGAGCATGAGTGAGATCCATCTCGACAGATCCAATCACAAGTAGACAGCTGAAACGTTAAGCCATTTACACCTGGCATCATGAGCACGCCTTTAGTGAGAACCCGTGATCGGATTTTTCATACATCATTTCCTCTGGAGGAAAGGATGTCGCGTGCATTCATTCCGTCTGTCTCCCGCTGCATTCATTTTCAGGTAGAAATGTCCTGCGAATCATATCTCGTACATACCCGTCCAGGCTGCTTCAGACCTTTTGATCACATGGTCTGCTAACGAAACGGGCGCTAAACAGGAGCTGAGACGACGAAAGAACCTTTTACAGGCCGCTGTTGTTGTAGCATCATCTTTATCCATTAGTCTAGGAGAACAGGAGACCTCTACCATGTTAATAATCACATATTTTCTAGCTAGGGCAATGATACGGTGGATTAATTGGTCTTTTATTGCTTTCTTGACGATTTTGCATTCACGCTACAAATATGATGTGGTCATTTGCGTCCCAGACCACGTCCGAACGTGATCGGGTCGCTCTGGACACACTGGATCCTGTTCACACCTGTAGTGCATAGTGCTGACCGCTTTCCCAGTGACGGGAAGTTGTAAAGCAAGAGCATATAAAGAAATCCTTGATAGTTGTGTGCTTGTGTACGGTTTTGGGAAGAACCACGTTTGGGTGTGGCGGCCGGGCGTCCACAAACTTTTGGCCGTATAGTGTACATGGTGTATGCATTGTATTGGTGGATCAGCATCAAAAAAGTCCCCCAGATGCGTCTTGTATTTTACTTCACTTCTGTTCTGCTCTGTCTGTTTTTCATCCACGGCCGAAATCATAGCGTCGTGTGAAGCCACCATTTTGAATCATAATTCAGTGTTACAGTATGGTGAAGGAGTTGTGGTATGAACACCAACTGGTCTATGATCTGATAAATAAAGCACTGAAGTCATTTGCGGTCGGTTTCCTTTCAGGTCCACTTTAACTGGACCGAGTGGCTCATTTAAGAAGAACCGAGTGTGAAAACGCCTATAAAAGTGAGCCGCAACTTGCGCTTTAGTCTCAGCAGGTGCATCATTGTAAAGGTTTGCTTCGTGAATATACCACATGCTTTAAAATCAACGCTCCATTTACATTTATTTGTTTGGCAGGCGCTTTTATCGACTTGTAAGTGTAGCGAAAAGAAAGAAGATGTCAGTGGAGCCGAGAGCCACACCGATGAAAGCGCTGAGGAAGAGCGAGAGGTTGCACACGTGGGAAGACGTTGCAGAAAGTTAGCAGCATGTAAAATCTTTTGTTAACACGCCACTTTCACTGCGGTGTATCTGTGACAATGAAAACAGGATGCTCATGGTTAGTCTCAATGACCCCAGCCCCCCCAACCCGGTCACGCTGCAGGCTATGAAGCTCTAACGTAATGATTACACTGTTTGTTTAACAGGATCAGATTTGTGGTTTTATACTTTAAGTCAGCACTTTGATGAATCTAGTTTGGACCAGATTAATGTGGATGATTTGAAGGAACGTTTAAGATCCCCGAGTAAATGAGGACATTGGTGACGCTTAAGAGAATCAGTCAGTGGTTTCTTCGAAACAAGACGAGCTGCATGTGGTGTTGTTTTTTTTCTTCTTCTTTGTATTGTTTTGATTTGTTTTATTAACTACAAGAGAAATAACAGAAGAAACGGGCGCTCAGAACGATGTCATTTTTAGTCTCTGTATGTCTTTTTATAAGCAACAAACTCGCCAGCTAACTGGTGAGTGGTGCATATTTTTCCTTCTCAAAACAGTAAACTGTACAGTGTTAGATTTAACATGCTGTTATGTCTGTATGTTGGTTGATCTCAAGCAAATACTTTTTCATGCTGTGAGCAGACATGTTGATTTGACTTCACTTGCTGAACTCGAAGTTGAGAAGACCGTCCCGAGTTCCTGAGTCGAGGGGCGTTTTTCTTTTTGTTTTGTTTTGTTTTGTTTTGTTTTTTCTGGTCGGAGGTTGGGAATTGCGAGTTATGATCTCTAGTTGGCTGCAGCATTATTTCATTACATAAAATGTAACCATAAAAGTAGGGGTGTAACGACACACTCCAGTAACGATTCGGTTCAATTCACGGAACTGTCTTCATGATTCAATTCAAAATTTAAATGATTAAAAATTATGACCGGAAAGACTTTTTTTTTTTTTTTTTTTTTTTTTTTCTCCCGGTATCCTAAACAATGCAAAGCAATGTTCATTTTTGTCTGTATGAAACTAAATAAATTTTTAAAAAAATCGCTACTAACAGAAAAATTATTTGAAACATTTTGAAAACTAAATGCATATTTGAAACTGTATCGGCACCTGAGGCGACATTTTAACTCTAATAGAGCTCCAGAGTCGGTTAAAATGTCCGTCTGCTGCCGCCTCCGTTTCGGGCACTGCAAATCACAGAAGTTCAGGGCTGGCGTCAGAATTAAAATTTTGACACCAGCCCTGAAAGTCACTGAAGAGCTCTTTTTAATGGTTATAATGTGCTCGTGTAACTCAAACCTAACTAATAGAATGCTGCTTCCTGGCATGTGCAATTCACATTCAAATATTTGCGTCACGATCCTGTGTTTACACCCCTAATTAAAAGCATGCCGTGTTCTTTATTAATAAACAAATGTAAATTACTATGATGATACAGGACTGCAGTACAAGGTGTAATGGGAAAATGACAGGGTCAGTGACTCTTTATTTTCCCACGCTTTGTGTTTCGTTTCCTTTTTTATGACTGCTGAAATCACACAAACCAGCTTTAAATGAAAGAAAACTACGTCAAAAAAAATCGGAGCACTGACATAAGTAATGTGATTTAAAGTCAAACACAGTAGTGAGTCTGTTATGTAACATTATGAAGGGTATATGAAGGGTTTTAGGGGTGTGATGACAACAAATATGACCTGTTAAAACCACTGAGGTTTTTCCAGAGTGGAGGAAAATGTGATCTAGGGGTTATTTTATTTTATTTTATTTATTTATTTTTAATTAATTAATTAATTTATTTATTTAAATAATTTCTCACACCACAGTTAGAGTCAAGATCAAAAGTAATTCTGTTGCTTTTGGAAATTTCACAACGTTCCCGTCGAATTGCTTTTTTTTCCCGATCGAATAGATTGCAGAAGCACGTGCCGAGCAGCGTGTTACAGTATTGCACATTTCAGTGCAGCACAGAGTGGAGAAAAAAGCGTGATGTTTTCTCTCATTCTCGGCACTTCCTGTTCTCATTTCGCTTTTCGGATACACATCCTGTGTATCGGAGAGAGAGAGAGAGAGAGAGGGCTACACGCTGAGGTCATGTGTTTTGTCTGAAAGTATGTTATGAGAAATGCCTCGGTGCAGGTCCATGTGTTAATTATGATAGGAGAGTTGTGGAAGTGTGATGTGTGTAGCTTTATGGGCGATATCTGCTGTGAGCGATGAGAGACGTATTCTCGGCGCTGACTCGTGACCCGTTTCTTTCGGCAGCTGCTGGAAAACTGGAATTTATGATGGTTTATATATCTATGGTCACAGTTGGCGACTGCAGCATGAATATAATTCCTGAATGCCCAGACATCGTATTATAAAGTAGAGTTAAATAATGGGCTAAGTGCTGTACTGAACATGAACTTAGTGTTGGATTATTATTATTATTATTATTATTATTATTATTATTATTATTATTATTATTTTAATTTTTTTTTTAAATTATAACGAAGAAGCAGCAGGCAGGTTAAATTATATATTGATATTGAGGTTTGATTATTTTAAAGGTGCAATTGTGGAATTAAAAAAAAATTCTTACTTGTACAGATAATCTGGAAAATATGTAGAACATGATAGAAAATTATTTTTTAAAGTCGTGGCCTCAGCACAAGTGTATTAAAGGGCTGTCACTCGATTATTTTATTAATTGATTAGTTTCCTTCGATTCATAATCAAGTAGTCGATATATCTTATGCTGTCTTAAAACCTACCTGACTTTTTTTTTTTTTTTTCCTGGATAAATGGTGCATATAAATATACACCATTTTATTATAAAATTCTGTCTTTTAATGAAAAATGATAAAAAAATTCTTGATCTCAGTTTAATTTAAATTAAAATAATAATTAATTTAAATAAATCAACTCAGTTTTTATTAAATCGTGCAATTTTTTTTTGCACATTGGGCGAAAGCTGATTGTTTGGCAGGGAGGCGTGTCTGTGTATAAGGAAACAGTGATGAGATGTGATTGATTCCCCCCCCCCCCCATGAGTTTAATCAAATTCAGATTAAAATAGTTTAAATAGTTTAAATCAGAGGAATACTGTTCAAAGTACATCTGAAGTGTAGGCAGTAAAATTTCATTCATCGCGTTCAGAACTTTGCAGTTTCTATAGACGAGCTCGTGCTCTGAAAAAGTAGTCTGTGAAAACAGTTTGTGCCAATAACGGATGAAAAACCTCAGTTTAAATATATTCGCTCTGTCAGTTTCTCCGACCGGAGACATTTGCTGAATATTTCATAACGTGAAATTGTCATCACGGGTATTTTTTTTTTTTTTTGGTACTCGAGTAGTCGATTACAATCAAATATTCGTGACAGCCCTAGTGTATTACATAGCTGAGGAAACCCGTTCATTATGGACCAGAGTGCTTGTTTACTGTTTGAAAGGGCCTTCTGTCAGTCATTTCATAGACACGCCCCACTGCCCATTGACTCTGCCCACATCTCGGTCTGAAGCCCAGCGCAGCCAGATAATTCTCCTGCAGCCCTTTTTTTTTTAAAAAAAAAAGGGAGTCTTAAAGCCGTAGTTTATCAAACACATCTCTTCCACACACTTTCCTTAAAGAAGGGACATACAAACACCTTGCTTTAAAGACAGCAAAATATGTAGGAACTCTCATTTATATTTCCTAAAATAATGAAAGCGTTAATAAACGGAAGAATTCCTGTCTTCCAGTTTCAGCATTACAGCATTTAAAAAAAAAAAAAAATGCCGTAATGCTGAAACTGGAAGACAGGAATTCTTCCGTTTATTAATGCTTTTAATTATTTTAGGAAAGTGTGTGGAAGAGATGTGTTTGATAAACTACGGCTTTAAGACTGTTATTTTTCTCTTCTTTGTAGCTGTTCATTGTGTTGCTTGGCGCCACTGAACATTTGTACATGTTTGTACGATGCCTTAATGTTGACAATTAGTAGTAATAATAACAATAATAATAAAAGATCATTCTCCTGCTTTGGAAAAAACATAGTGACAAGAACCGCAGTAAAAGCAGAATAAACTCTGGCAGCGCTTTTCCAGGATGGAGTGATTTCTTACTGATGATGAGGGAGGAAGCAGAGTTAGTGATGCCGCTCCTGGCCACGTATCTCTAAATACAGTCTGTATAAAGCTTTTAATTGTCTGAATAGCCCGGCTTTACAAACTAGCGTTGGACAAAGCATCAAAACTCTGCTACATTTTCCACTCCACATCTGTCAGTACTTTCAGTTCTTTATTTCAACACGGTGACGTTTTTCCCCCCCGGGCAAATCACGTTACATCAAGAGTGCGCAGTGACGCAAAACACACACACACACACACACACACACACACACACACACACACACGCGCACACACACACGCACACACACACGCACACACACAACATGATAGACTCATGGCTGAGGAGAATCCTCCTGGTTTCCTTCTATGAGGTGTGGGGGGGGTTCAGAGTACTCCAAAAGAACACTCTGAATTTGGTGAAACATCTGGCTGATGAACATCCCGACCCTGAGAGAGAGAGAGCGCTTACGGTTCAAGGCTCTTCATTTGTCACATACATTACATACATGTGATTGTATGAATGTAGTGAACTGTTTTTCCCTTAGCGCCTCGTCCCACAGTGCAACTGTGATCTAAAAGCCGAATGTGTCAGTGCTAAAAGAATAGAATGAATAAAACAGAAGAATAGAATAGAAGAGACTCTTTCACAAAATATAGATGTTTGTATGTAAAAAAAAAATATGTAGAAAGTGTTTAGCAGCTTGAAAAGGGGACTCTTAGCAGCTTTTGAGGACGTCGTGTGCAAAAGATGCAAGAGTTTTTGTTTGCTTAGCTAGCTTGGCCAGGAGCAGCATCACTAATTCTGCTTCATCCCTCGTCATCAGTAAGAAATCACTCCATCCTGGTAAAGTCAATATTAAGGCATCGTAGAAACCTGTACAATGATCAGTGGCGCCAAGCAAGCGAGCTATCCAGATGTGATTTTAATGCTTATCTTAAATTTCATTTAAACAATTTTCTTATTACTAATTACTCTAAAACCTCGCTGAAGATCATGACGACTACAAGCTTTTTGTCTTGAACAGCCGGTTCTGTGGACTCGAGTTATTTCAGTTATTCAAAATAAAGTCGCGTGGACAGAGCGTACCGATTCCTGTAATGTCATTAATAATGTATTTGTAATCGGCGCAGTAAACAGTGTTCAGACTTGATAACTGGAAAAGCATCATTTTAGCCATGATATCTGGAATTGGTATCGAAGTGAAAAGTCTGGTATCGTACAAAGGAAACATTCGCTATGAAGTTTGTGTGTTTTTTAGCATTATACCTTTGCTTTCAAGCAGCCGTGTAGCTTAAAGTGCTGAAAATGGAGCACAGGAACAACTTCTGGACAGAGGATTTTACGCTTTCCGGTTTCTTGGTAAAGTGACAAGCAGCATTTTTGAGACACACACACACACACACACACACACACACACACACACACACACACACACACACACACACACACACAGAGAGAGAGAGAGAGAGACTGGTGAGGGAATGACTGCTTATCACGGCTATAATGTAAGTGAGAGCGGATACTAACTTCTCCCGGATGTTCCATAACTACAAACCGTTGAAATGCGCAATGCGCCATTCATTACTAAATTAATAAATAAACATTGTATTCGTTGGCAAGCCGCTGTGCTACAAGTGGAATAACACACTCCAGAGCATGCTTTTATACGAAAATGATCTTCTCTTGTTCCTTATGAAACTCTGCTTCCTGGGTTCTGGGGATGGGCTCAGTCAGTTTATATAAAAAAAAAAATTAAAAAAAATCACCTAGCCTGTGACCTCATCAAGCGAGATCTCGACAGATTTTGACATCTTTACATTTTTGAATGCTTCTCAGTGATAGATTAATAGTTAAGGTTCTGTATAGTGGCTATGAAGTAATAAATTTATTTAATAAACAGCAACAACAAAATCCTACATCTGCCAGAAAGCCACCTCTGTGTTCTTGAACTACAGAAAAAAAATGCAAAAATATACATGTAGACAGTCCATCTACATTAAAGCTGCTGTAATTCAGTATAAAGAAGTGTAGCTGAAGATGTGAAGCCACTGATCTGCCTGAGATGTTCTTTCTTTCTTTCTTTAATGGAGAGGAACAGAGGCGGCAGTCAGTCAGAGGCCGATATTGTGGCAGGCCTAACAGTGATGTCTCAGATGGGGCTTGCTGATCAGTGAAGACCCTCTGTCTTCTCCCCGACCCTGAGACACGGCGCTTTTTGTGCGCCGCTGCCTTCGAGATGCGTCGAGTTCACAATACAGAAGTGGCATTCAGCCCAGCGCCGATTCATAGGAGGAATTGTGTGCCCCCGACTCCTACACGTTTTTACGACTGGCCACCGAGACCCCTTCTGAATACCATCACCACCACCACCACCCGGGCGCAGTTACACCCCGAAGCCTTGTTACTGATGTCCAGCTCCTTTAGTTCCACACTGTATTTAAAAAAATAAATAAATAAATAAAATAATACTTCTAATTAAACTAAGGAGGATTTTAATGAACTCCACCATTTTGTGTGTGAACGCGTCTGTCATTGTGGCCCTGCTGTCAGTATGTGCGAGTCTGAGCCACTTCGAGGACTGTGATATGGCACAAGAGGCAAGAAGGCCTTTGTGGGTTTGGACTTGTTGCCCCTTGTTTGCCCCCACCTCCAGTGGCCATATAAGGGCAGCACTGAGCCAGCTGCTCCGAACGCGGTCCCGTCACTTCTTTTAACCAACCCCACCCCCCCGCTGATGACCCCGAGACCCATCCAATACTGTTTTCTTTAAATGGTATTTCACATTTAAACTTTTTAAATGTATAAATAAATGATAAATATAATCAAATCAGTCCAAACGAAAGAAGAAAAGCAGTCTCTTTTTATATTTGAAACCTTTCTAATTCCAAAAATAAATTTCTTTTTCAAATCCAATTCAAATTCTTTGCCATTTGTTGCATTTGTTTTCTGTGATAGCCGAAACGAAGGGATCGGCTTGTTGCCATGTCTAATATATATATATATATATATATATATAATGTATATATGTATATATGTATATGTATATGTATGTATATATATATATATATGTATGTATATATATGTATGTATATATATGTATGTATATGTATGTATGTATGTATGTAAACTACTGTAGTTTAATGGTATATTATAAAAGATACTATTAGTTTATATTTTACTATTCAACTACAGAAACACTTTTTATCTAATGTGAGCTTGCTGTCAAGTTTAATGAGGTTTGTTTATTACTATTGCTCACATAATAATATAATTTAGGACAACTAAGACCTAAAAAGACTAGCCGTTCGATAAAGATAATGTTTGCTGATGCCCTGCAATGGCTGCGGTGGATTACTGAAAGATTTCGCGCGCCCCATGCTTGAGCTGCTCCTTCACTGGCACCATTTACTCATCTTTTAGTCATTTTTAACTCTGTCTTTTATGGAGTTTTGTGGGCGTGACCAAATCTAAGTGCCGTTCATGTGCTTGGCAATTTACCAGGGATTGTCAATTCACCAGCATACACACGAGTAAGAAAATCAAGTTTTGCCCACAACACACACATCACTAACAGATGAATAATTGGGCCCATTGCAGTCGTCTCTACAGGACCTTACAGTGCTGCGGTGTTCAGCAGCAGTTAGTCCTGTTACGCTTGCTGAAGAAAATTCACTAGTTTTGTAGAAAGCCTAACAAAAGAAAGTCTCTGGCAAAACATCATATGCAATTTGTGTGTGTGTGTGTGTGTGTGTGTGTGTGTGTGTGTGTGTGTGTGTGTGTGTGTGTGTGTGGAGATGTTTTAAATTCTTCAGTGTGCTCGAGGACATTCCCAGAAGTGTTCTTTGGTCTCCTTCTGCGAGAAGTCACTGTTTGCCTTTTGTTTGCAGTGTAGAAGGCAGAAGTCAGAGTTTTTGGTGTCTGATGTAGAAGAAGCTTTATTTGTGTGTTTCATGTTATGTGGCTCATCTTGTGTCATCCATCTTCAATTGGGTCTGACTTCTGAAATGGACACTTGATGTGGTATGATGTGGCAACTACTGCGGTATGATGTGGTAACTAGTAGGTAACTCCTGCGGTATGATGTGGCAACTAGTAGGTAACTCCTGCGGTATGATGTGGCAACTACTGCGGTATGATGTGGTAACTAGTAGGTAACTCCTGCGTTATGATGCGGTAACTACTGCGGTATGATGTGGTAACTAGTAGGTAACTCCTGCGGTATGATGCGGTAACTACTGCGGTATGATGTGGTAACTAGTAGGTAACTCCTGCGGTATGATGTGGTAACTAGTAGGTAACTCCTGCGGTATGATGTGGTAACTAGTAGGTAACTCATGCGGTATGATGCGGCAACTAGTAGGTAACTGTAAAAATAGATGATGGATGAGCATCTAAGGATTGTTGGTTAATTTAAGAGAAGTCCTCATTAAGAGATTGCTCTATATTCAGTTGTGTATTTTTTCCACAGAAAAACAGGTTGTAATCTGTATGTTTTATTTAGTTTAGTAAGCTCTGTTACTGCAAACCGTGGTAAGACTGCGTTTCTGACAGCGCATGACTGACCACCAAGCACACGATACCCACAAACCTACTAATGTGGCGTTGTCAGAGACTGTACTACTTTTTTCTGTTTGTTTGTTTTTTTTAAATAAACCATTGGCTTCAAGCAAATTGGTTTTGTGCTTTCAGGACTAAAAGCTTGCATTTAACTGTTAATGTACCATTTGTATAGAGTTGGACCAACACACCTTCCAGGTTCTGTCAGTTGTATTTACTCAGACTCTTCTCAGGGTATTCAGAATGATGTAGTTAATTCATGTTAAATATATACTCGTTAGGGCTGCACAATATATTGAAATTATTGAAATATCGCAAAATTTACATTTGCGATATGCACATCGCAAGGGCTAGAGATAACTGAATGATTTTAATACTTCAAAAAGTTACGGAAAGTCAAAGGTTTAGAGCGACACGGACAGCAGAGAATGCTTTCTTTTCCTCAAAAGAACATGACACGTATATTGGTTGTCATTTTCAGGTTTTTAAATATATACATTTAAACGCTTATAGCAATATCGTACCGCATATCGCATTCTTCTTCACTATCGTGCAGCCCTAATATTTGTCTAAAGTTAGCCAAGAACTTGCACTGCTAGACTTCACATTAGTCAACTCGAAACATTCTCCGTTTACCTTGACACAAAGCAAGGATGCTACACCAGTCCAGTCAAGAATGTGTGAAATGGAGGGATGGGGGTGGGGCTCCCAGGGGGCGGGGCAAAACACCTGCACAAAAAAAAGGGATATCCATGAATCTTCAATATAACAGCTCCATAATCTCCAAACCCTCTGTAATGGAGTGTGGGTTTGTCAGGCTGTGATGGACTTTGGATTTTTCGCCTCTGTCCGTCTGCTTCAGTGGATCGTAATTAAAACCACTCCATCAGGTACAAACACGTGGAGCCGCAGTTTCTCTAGCACGATCAGTCTGTCTTTGGGAGCAGAGCACTATCTGCTTCTTCACAATGAGCTGACTCGCTGGGGGTGACGAAGCCGAGTCCTGCGTCCACCGCTCCCTCACGCCAGCTCATCAACACGCGACCTCAACGCAGAACCAACATGGTCTCGTTCTGGTCTCGTGACGAATGTAATCTGTAATGAGACCTGAGAGAAGATGTTTCAGAGGAACATGGATGCATTTTCCTTAAGTTGTTTGGGAAAGTGGAGGTGTGCAGATGCTCCCTGACCAAAGGAGGTTGGACTTAAAGTTGGACTGGCTTAACCCTTTCCTGCATCAGTTATTTCAAAACATATCCAGATCCTTGATCTGTCTTTTATTGCTTAAAATTGCACGTCATTTTAATAAAAAATAAAAAATAAAATTCTTGACGTCTTCTAAATATCATGTACTATGTTTTAAGAAGTAAATGGATTATCCAAAAAAAAAAAAAAAAAAAATTAAATAAAAAAATATATATAATTTCTAGTCTATCATCAATTAAATAATAGTTGTAAAAAGCTGTTCACTGGAGTCTGGAAAAAATGTTATTTAATTTGTATGTAACAGACGTGAGTCTGGAGAGCAACAAGAATGAGAGAGTGATTTGGAGCTGTTTTACGTCTTATATTTTTCTAAAAAAATAAACAAAACAAAGCAATGAAATGTATATCCGAGTGTTTACTACGCATGAAAGGCTTGATGGCGGTGAGCTTGAACTCATGTGGCGGGGAAGTGAGAACATCGAACGACCACAGCTCTGGACCTGACCACATAAATCCTTTTATGAAGAAGTGGGGAATACTGCTGAAGGATTTGTAGTTTCTATTTCTTTTTTTTTTTTTTCTTTTTTTTTGTGGCAAAGCATTTGGAAAAACCCTTTAAAGTGAGCTGTTTATATTCCATGTAACTATTAAATCATTATTCTAGTTTATTGTTTATACGTAGCGACCTGGTTTCCATGGTGACTGTTGATTTGTGTTTGGTGTGGATGTGCACGTCATGCAGAGCGTTTAGGGAAGCAAAGGCTTTCAGATGTTGAGTGTTGGTTCCATCAGGTACGGGGGGGCGGGGGAAATCGATCAGCTGCACAATTGCAGTCTGTTTCTCGTAAAAACATAAAAAAAAAAAAAATGTTTGTGCACCCGTCTGCCATTTCCTTCCTGACGCTGGTATTCTCGTGTTACAGCACATGCTGCAGCGTTCCGCTTGTCAGGAATTATCCAGGTTGGGTGCAGTGACTTTGACTTTGACGTATATAGGATCTGGCAGCTGCAGACGCTAAGAGTCCGCGCTTCATCGCATCACAAATCTCTCCCATCCAAAGTCTACGGTTTCAGTTTTGAGCCGCTCGTGTTGCTGAGATGAATGGAAAATTCCGGCTGTGAGCTGTGACCATTTTCTGGGAATTTTAATACCTAAATTTGACAAGGGGAGAAAAACCACACAGAAAAAATATCACCAGCTGCTTAACAGCCTCGATCTCAGGGTTCTCTCAACTACCAAATACCCTGTGTAACTCAACTGATGACCGATTATCTGCCTGTAGAATTCCTCTAGGTTTGCAGAGTGTGTATGATCGGAGACTCTTTTCTACTGAAAAAATGGCAGTTCTACACATTTTGGTTTGGTTCCACCACCAAAAATGCTGCCACAGTGAAGTCCTGGGGCTTGGGGGTAGCAGTTAGTAAAATAAGCCATGAACATTGAGGCTTTTATTATAGATTTGTTGAGTATTTCAATCAAGCATGTGATTTCTGGCTAATTGTAGTTTTTCCAAATATCTTAATTAAGATTAAGGTCTCCCTAAGCGATAATGAAAGGATATTTGGTAATGAATGCAAAGCACGGCGTCGGTTTTACTGAGTATCAGCTCCGTGTAGCGAGCCTTGCTCTGCCATCGGTGAAAATTCTCCTCCACCGTAATAGTGAAAATCTCCCTGGATCAATGAGCTTTATGTGATCACAGTGGCAAGCCATGTTTATGATCATCCGCCGGCCGGTACAGATATATGCACAGTACAGCCTTGTTCTAAATCGATCAATGGGAAGTAACTAAAATGTGTAAGATGTAAGCGGTTGGGACGCATCGAGGCCCTGTTCACACCCGGTATTAACATTTTATCTCAAGAGGTCCGATCACAAGTGGAAAGCTGAGACGCACAGGCGTCCACACCTGGCGTTTTTAAACGCGTCTCCAGTGAGCCCTTGCGATTGGGTTTCATACAACAAGGGTGTCGCACGTTTATTACATCTGTCTTCTGTTGCATTTGTTTTCATGTCTCATGTAGTCGTCCAGGCTGTTTCAAAAGTTTCAACTGAAGGAGAAACGAGAGAACGGAAGAAGCTACGAGAAGCAGCTGTTTATAGCTCTACCGTTTAGTGTGATTTTCCAAACGGTCTCGTTAAAAAATCGCGTGTTTTGTCCGCCTAGAGCATTGACGCAGTCAATTAGTTAGTCCTTTATTGCTGCCTGGGACGCAATCGAGACACTTTGACGTTCACACTACAAATGTGATGTGGTCGTTTGCATCCCAGACCACCTCCGAATGTGGTTCGAGTGATCAGATGATACTGGACACATTGGACCCGGTTCACACGTGTACTCGGCCCTGTCCACTTACAATCAGATCTCCCAGAATGCACGTTAATGCATGTCAAGTCTCATTCCTCCATGTCCATGTGTCCAGGATTCTCATTGGCATGGTATCTCAAGAACGAGTGCTTGAATGTTTGTAGGGTTGATGATTCCATATCATTGTAACCAGCTGATGAATGATTAGATTTTGGAATTGATCCACACAGGGTCAAGGGCACAGCAAGGTCAAATGTTTGGAAATAATTTTTCTTCAACAGCTTCCTCCCTGTTTGAAGTATATTTCAAGGGTAAAAGTATATAAGTACCCAAGTACCCCAAACCCCTCATTCCATATTTATTTCCCCTTTGCTGTTATAATAAGCTCCACTCTTCTGGGAAGCTTTCCACTAGATTTTGGAGCGTGGCTGTGGGGATTTGTGTTCATTCA
>CM074992.1:1385946-1411845 GCA_037576825.1 Pangasius krempfi | reverse complement strand
CCAGTTCATCCCAAAGGTGTTCAGTGGGGTTGAGATCAGGGCTCTGTGCAGGACACTCGAGTTCTTCCACTCCAACCCTGTTACGCTTTGTTTACTGCTGTGAGCGGACATGTTGTTTTGACGTCACTTGCTGAACTTGGGGTTGAGGAGACCATCCCGGGTTCCCGCATAGGAATTCTGAGTTGAGGGTCATTTTCTTTGTTTTTTTCCTAGTCGGAGGTCAGGAATTACAAGTTACAATATGTAATATAATTTTTTTTTTCCATGTTATGTCTTTTGAGAGTAAATGTAATACTTGAATACGTAAAGTTTTCCATTAAGTCATTAATGTATGACTGACCCTGAACACTGTCAGCATAGTCAGCAATATCAGCTAAAGTTCTGCATGTGTTAATGTGTAATGCACTTAACTTTTTTTATTTATTTATTTTTTTTCACCCAATTCTTTATCGTTTATATCTTGATTAGGTTTGCTGGAATGGGTAATCTTCTAAAAGTCCTTACAAGAGAAATAGAGAACTATCCACATTTTTTCCTGGACTTTGAAAGTAAGTTCACGAGGATTTGCAGCCTCCGAAGCGGAACTGTGTAACGACTGATCTTTTTTCCACAGGAGAAGTTGAACCGCCATGTCTGAACACTCTCATAGAGCACAGTGACATCTCTGCGTTAATTAAGAAAAGCAGAGAGGGCAGAGCGTGGGAATATCTTTTTTTTGCTCTTAATACGGTTGGTGACCTCAATGCCACTGAGCCTCATTTTGAAGATCAGTGTTTTTAAAAAAATAAATAAATAAAAATAAAAAATTAATAATAAAAAAAAAATAATAATAAAAATCTATGTGAGTGTTTCAGACTTGTGGTAGCAAGATTGAACTACTGCTGTCCATTACATGCAACACCTCTCTCTCTCTCTCTCTCTCTCTCTCTCTCTCTCTGTGTGTGTTTTCTTCTGTTTTCTTCTTCCAGAAACCAAATGGGGAATCTTTTAAAAGTGCTCACTTGCACAGAGTTTGATCAGGGGCCAAACTTTTTCCTTGACTTTGAAAGTGAGCAGAGCTTTTGCCTGGCCCAGTCTGTCCTTCCTGTTGTCTACTAAACGTCTGCATGTCTGATCCGTGTGTATAATCTGATCCACACAGCCGAACATTTCACCCGTGCACCTTTTTTCCCCAATAGCACATCGTGCTGATTTGAGTCAATTCTACTGCATGCATTCTTCTCGGAAAGAACGTTTGCATGTGCAAATCAGATGGGGTTTTTATAGCGGGTGCTCATTGGTTTGCACACGCAAATGTTCCAGTCCATTACCCAAGACACGGCCTTGCACCTTTTTCTTTCGGCACCTCTTACTGTTTACAGACACACGTGTGCGCCAGTGCGTGCGCTGTTTTTATACATTACAGCCGCTTATTGTCACCCTGCCTGCGAGTGGCTGTTTCCTGATGCATGGCACAATGGTTTACATTCCTGCAGTATCTTTTTAGATGCTGCTTCATCATCTTTTTTTTTTTTTTGTTCGTTTTTCTTCCCCCTTCATTTGCATGCTATTCCATCCTTTTCTGTAAAGAACCTAACCTATTAATTTTGTCTGTACTATCACTAACCTGTGTCCTGTGCATATGTAGTAGATATGTTCCTGCTTTCAGGATGTTCTTTAAATCCCCCCCCCCCACATGTAAAAGAAAATGATTGTGTGTTTAGCCATAGATAGAGTTTCTATATGAGTTTTTGAATATGTACTAGTTGTATTGGTTCAATATTGTGCATAGCATATAGGAAAAGGATTATCTTCAATGCAGAGGATAGAGGAAAGTCTTATTTGTTAAGTACTGCTGATGTAGTTCTGTATGAGAGTAAGGGTGTGTCTGTGTGTGTGTGTGTGTGTGTGTGTGTGTGTGTGTGTGTGTGTGTCAGATGCACAGCCCACAGTGTGTGAGCGTGACGTGTGGAACCAGGTGAATGCCGTACTCCAGGAATCTGAGAGCATCCTGTCAGGCCTGCAGGCTTACAAGGGAGCGGGACAGGAGATACGAGATGTAGGTCGCACACACGTACTCGTAACGAACAGCAACGTTCTTAAATGTAACCCTTTGGTTTGTGTTTTTTTTTTTTTTTTTCCAGGCCATACAGAATCCCAGTGATTTATTGCTTCAAGAAAGGGCTTGGAACTCCGTGTGTCCCCTCGTCATCCGACTCAAAAAGTTTTATGGCTTCTCGCTGAAGCTGGGTAACACTCTCGCACTCTCGCTATTCATCCCACCTCCCTTTTGAGTTTTAAAGTAAAGCACACGCGTGTGTTCATGTGTGTTCTCCTTTTTTTCCCGCCGGCACAGAGAAAGCCCTGCAGAGCCTGTTGGAGTCTCTGACTTGTCCGCCTTACACTCCCACTCAGCATCTGGAGAAGGAGCAGGCCCTCGCCAAGCAGTTCGCTGAGATCCTGCATTTCACACTCCGCTTCGATGAGCTCAAGGTTCAATTTTATTATTATTATTATTATTATTATTATTATTTTTATTATTTTTTTATTTATTTTTTTTTCTTCCTAGAACTCCAGCCAACCTGTTAACAGTTAGAATCTAGCAGGAAGGTTTGCGTCAACATGGTGTTTTTTTTTTTTTTTTTTTTAAACTGATCAAGTATTTTTTTTTTTTTGTTTCTTCAGATGCGAATTCCTGCCATTCAGAATGACTTCAGCTACTACAGACGAACGATCAGTCGAAACAGAATAAATAACATGAACGTAAGAAGAGACGGACAAACTCACTACGCTTTCTAACGTGGTTATAAGTACAAATGTTTTCTGTTCTGTTATCGTGATATCTTTCTTGTGATGATGTTTGCTCAGGCACCGTGTATTTTCCTCAAGATGTCGAAATGCACGATCAGGCATACATGCTGTACATCGTGGTTGAGCACATCTGGTTTTACTTTACAAACAGCTGTATGTCTGTCCGTGCTAGACAAGTTCCATATTAGTTTCTATCACCTGAGAAGGCGACGGAGAAATCGGAATCTAGACCGTCATGGACACTACAGTGATCGTAACTGATCAGGGTGATCAGCTTCATCGCCAGGCAGCTTTAGGGACCAGGGCGTCTCCATAGTTACTACATGTCTGAGAGATGCCGCTTAAATGGTCACGATAATGTGTAATGCTAGAATGATACCGCTGCGCCATCTCGGAAAACAGCTTTCGTTATCTTGAAATCACAAGAAAAATAAGTTGTGAACCTGAGAGAACAGTACAGAAACAACCAGCCGACTCGTTTTTGTACTTCTGCGTGTAATATATATATATATATATATATGAGTTGTGCTTTCTTCCTTTTTTTTTCAATAGCTGGACATTGAAAACGAAGTCAACAATGAAATGGCGAACAGAATGTCACTCTTTTATGCCGAGGCCACTCCGATGCTGAAAACCCTCAGTACAGCGACTACGAACTTTGTGACCGAGGTAATACACTCCCTTCTGCTGCCAGCCTAAATATTTCTAAACGTTTTGGTCCGCAAGTGCGCAACCAATGATGTAAAACATTTTAACAGCTAAAAGGATTCCAGTTCTATGGAGTTTCAAATTCACACCCAAATTCAGCCAATGAAGGCTTTGCTAATTAGCTTCGGAGTTGAATCAGGTGTGTTCCAGCACCCTTGTGGTGTAAAGCTGCACTTCCTCTCTCCTTGTAGAATAAGACGCTGCCCCTGGAGAACACCACAGACTGCCTGAGCACCATGGCCAGTGTGTGCAAGGTCATGCTGGAGACTCCGTGAGTAATTCAGCCAGCATCTCTCTCATCTCATTAACTAGCTCGGTCTCGAGCGTCTGTAGAGCAACTTCTGTGTGTAGGAAGCAGTGCCTGCTTGAACACTGGCCTTTGTCACTCACACATTCACACAGATGTACTTATAAATCTGTACTTGTATATCTTTACTTATAAAACGTATCGATCGTGCACATTGTAAATTGCTCTGCTTGTGGCCACTCATATTTGCATATAGAAATGTCCCCAAATCACCATATATGGTAAACACCTTTTAAAGGGTGACTTTATAGCTGCGTGTACACAATCCGTTGCCCCAGTTACATTCGTAAAACTTGTAATGGCGTAAAAATCTCTCTTTTCCGCTGCTGTATTTGGAAATGTAACGAATTGCACATGAGCTATATGAATGCAAGTGAGACGGCTCATAAGTTAGTTGAGAAAGGTCTTCAGTATGCACACAGATGCTATTGTGTCTCTTCTGTTTGTTTGTTTTTGTTGGCCTGTCCAAAAGTAGCTAAAATTGAACCGGAAAAACAAAATCGACCGTCAGCAATCCTTTTAAAAAACGCGTATAGAGCCGTGTGTGGCAAAATCTTGACAAGACTTTACATTTCATCCGTGTCGCTTGTCTATTATTACTGTCTGTTACGCTGATATGATTAAAGATGAGTGTGATGAGAGCTGCTGATTCAGTTTACCTGCAGTTGTGCTTTTCTACCACTAGGGGGTTCTGTATGCACACGGGCGTTCGTGGCCCAGTGGGACCGCCGTTCCCAGCTTCCCAGTAGGAAAGATTCGTTTGAACAGCCCCACAACTCGTAATTCCTACTCAAAGTCGAAGTTTACGAAAGCTCAGCATGGCGGGAGAAATAATGTGATGCGAGGTTTTTAAGCACACTCTCGAGTTCCTGTTTATGGTTGAAATCACTGAATACTGGTTGATACTTTCCCGTAATTCTCGTTGCTATCAACAGCGAATGATCACATCTTCTTTGAAAAATAAATTAAGCACTAACCAAACAAGTCTTCTCAGTTTCTGTAGACAGTGAGGGAAGAGTGTAATCATTTTAATTCCGACTTCAGAAGGTAGTGAGCGTGCTAATGTGGGAAGTAAGAGGTTGTCATAAATACACCATAAATACACACACAAATAACTTGATAAATACAGTTCTGTGCAGTATTCTAGTTCAGGTTCTCTCTATTCTCTTGCTCATATTTTCTTCCTCAAAGCTGCTTACAAAGTTATAAATGGTCTATGTTTTAAAATGATGTCTGTAAGCTTTAGTCACAATGAAGCGAGGCCCCTGAAGTGAGATTTCTTTTTGTTTTTCTTTGTTAGAGAGTACACAAGCCGGTTTAACAGTGAAGACACACTCCTCTTCTGCATGAGGGTGATGGTGGGTGTCATCATTCTCTACGACCACGTGCATCCCAACGGTGCCTTCACCAAGTCCTCAAAGATAGACGTGAGCCCTGCTACGTTATAATGCTCTTTCAGTCTTACCCTTTCACTCTGTTCTGTATATTTCACTGGATTTTGCCGTGTGTTTGTTCATACAGATGAAGGGATGCATAAAGGTCCTGAAAGACCAGCCAGCTGATAATGTTGAAGGGCTCCTTAATGCCCTGAAGTAAGTTCTGGTTCTATATTAAGCACCACGTTTAGCAAAATTGCAAAAAGGCAATAAACATAAGCAAAATCTGTTTGGGTTCTTACATTAGAAAGAGGTTTGTAATCCTTTCTCATTCTTTTTTTTTTGTTGTTTTGTTTTCCCCCCCAGATTCACCACAAAGCATCTGAATGATGAGTCCACTCCAAAAAATATCAGAACAATGCTCCAGTAACCTTCGTGTTTTTTTTTGTTTTTTTTCTTTTTAAAGTGAAGAGGATCAGTGTACAGACCTCAAAAGATGTATATGTTTACATTTATTTAAGAAATTGATGTTAATACTTATGTGTATTTACATAGCCATTCCCTCCAGTATACTTTAAATTAAATTGCCTATACTCTGTCAAAGCACAAATAAATGAAACCGTATAGCCTTACAAAAAAAAAAAACAAACCAAAAAAAAAAACCTCTGATATGGTTCTCCATATCGCTTTAAAATCAAGAATGGTGATTGTGTGTTTTTTTTTGTTTTTGTTTTTTTTTTTAATTACCAAAGTAGCTAATGGGGTTGTGGCGTGTCTGTATTCAGGGTCAGTGACGCAGCATAGCAGTGAAGTGATAACAAGCTAAAAAAAACAAACGTGTTCTCAGTGGGTGAATCGAATCTGTTTACGTGGTGGTGCTTCTCCTCTATGGAACAGTGAAAAGAGTTTAATAATGCCACAGATGCTCTACCTTTTTTCTTTTTGTTTTTGTTTTTCTTTCTTTTTTTTTTTTTTTTAATTGCAGTTTGACATGTTTTTGATGTACACTTTTTCTTTGTGATGTGTGCTCTTGTTTGTGTGCCTCTGCCTCTAACACATCCATTACTCAATGCCACAGCTTTAAAATGAAATAAATTGACGTTTTCAGTATATTTTAATATCTTTAGCCTGTTTCCGTCATTCTGCTAATACAGCACTACAGCTGGATTCAGCACATCTGTGCACGGTACGCATTATGCGCTGCAAAAACTGACATCGTGGCAAGAGAAACTACATTGAATATAATCACACGTGTCGTATTTCCTGTTACAACATTACAATAAATCGAATCGAATTGAATGGGGGGATATGAGAGAACTGTGCTCCTTAACTCACCTGTCTTATTTTATTTTTCTCCAACACATGATGGCGGCATTTTGCCACGTGTTAAGTGCTTACCTTCAGCTTTCTGTTTGAGCACTGAGGCCAGTACTGTACAACACTACACTACAGTATCTACACCAGTTAGCCATTTTATTAGGTAGACCTACCATGCTGATATCTAGTTACAGACTGTAGCTCATCTTTTCCTCTGCTCGGCTCATCAGACCCCCTCCACCCCACCGTGGAACCACCACTGACCATGTGTTTGTATAAAAGTCATAAACTTTTTATTTTATCATCACGCCAGTGACACTGAAGTCGCACAGGCATCCATCTTAATGTGCTCAGGCTTTTTATTTGCCTTCATGCCACTTCAGTTATAGTCCTCTAACCAAAAACCTAGAGAAATATGAAAACACAGCTAAATTAGTGCAAATTGTGTGTGGGGAAAGACTCTTAGCTGTGCATCTGCTACTTCTACCGGCGAGGTATTTGTGTCTAATGGACAACAGCAGGAGGAGGAGTGGAACGGACAACGCTGGAGTAAATTTCAGACCCTGCATTTGCACAGGACCTAGAAATTTGTCCCAATAAGTGTGTACAATGCTTTAAAACCTCACCGGAAAAAAGCCCATGTGGATTTATTGATCTTTGGATATGGAGAGCAACGACGCACATTGCAGCATCAATTATAATGATAATATTACAGTCCAGATGATTGATAAAATGCAGGTGTGTTATTGTTTTCAGATCGCAGAGAGACGTTGCGTCGACACCGACTCATTATTTATCGTATCGATATTGAAGATGCATCCTCCATCATCTTGTGCCATTGAAATGATTTTTTCCCAAGCAACACGTCCCAAGTATGCATTAGCAGTGACTAAACATTAGGTCTAATACTCATTAGCTCTGAGATGCTTCAGTACACGTGACTGTATAGGATCACACGATAAACAATAAAATAAAGGGAAGAGATTCCCTATTCGTTCCTAACACTTGCTAACAACATGATGGCACAATACAATGTTTAGACTAATAACACATTTAGCCTAGTGTTAGATTGCTAGCAAACCTGGCTACTGGTTTTAATATAATAGTTATTCTAATTTTAGGTTACTTGCTAGCAAGCATGGCTACTGAAGTACACTATGTAATACAGTTTGTTATTGACCACAGCAACAGGTTTACAAAGTAATATACTATAGTTAACCTGATATTAACTAGCTTGCTAGCTTGGACATTTCAAACTTGACTACAACAGCAGCAACTACAACTTGTAGACTACAACTAAACAATCTTTAGCTTGTTGGTGGGTTTTTTAAACGAGTCTAACATCACTTGTGAGTGAACTTGGCAAGGTAAGTCAACTTGCTGCTGATGGGAAGGTAATGCTAGTTAAGCTAGCTGCTTAGCTGGTAACATTGGCACAGTGCTGTGTTTAGGGAGCTCTTTAGCATAGCTAATATTGATAAATTAGCCCCAGTGCATAGGCACAATATTGTTATTGTATGTTTTCTTCTTCTTCTTCTTCTGGCTAGGGTGTCTATGGCAGCCCATAGAACCGTCTGGTAAAAAGTTGTGAATTTTGGCACACTTATTGAGGAGGGTCTAAGGAATGTTCTGACCAGATTTGTGCTGCCAATGCTCTAGCGCCACCATCGGGTCAAATTTGGGCCTAATTTGTAAGTACATTTATTGTACTTTTGAACCATGTGTCCAAAATTTAAAAGCCAGGCATCCCTGGATTCCCTGGGTTGAGATGGCAGTGGAGTTTTACCTGCCGAGCACAGACGAGCAGAGTGATATGCACAGCGTGAAATGTCCCAGCGTGGTTATAGTAAATATAGGCAAGCTGGAACGCTGCTCATCCAATCAAATTAGCGAACTGGAACTAACTGTAGTATTAATGCTAATATATCAGAACGAGTGCTTTAATATAAACCTGAGATTTGCCTTGCAGCCTGAACTACATACTGTATAAAGTGTAAAACATTACATTACACGGTTTATTCGTATTATTAATAAGACAACACAGTCTTGGAAAATTTGTCAATAATGGCACAGTTTGCCTAGCCTTTACAAGTTTAAATGAACAAAATGAATTTTTCAGTGAAACTTAACAGCGAATCCTGAAATCTACCCCGGATGCAGACTGTTCATTCGTCCCTTTCTTCCGTGGCCTGGTTGGAGTAAAACTCTGAGAATTCACAAAGCACAGAGACGAAATACTCAAGCATGCCATCTCCTTCTCCTGAATAATAGATTCATTTTTATCTCAGAAATATACAACGAAGACTTCGCCGTGTGCTCGAGCTGAAGTGTGTCATGTTGCGTAACCCCGCCACATGAATGGTACGTTCTCGATTCCATCCAGGACTGTTGCGTAACAGAGAAAATTCACGTGGAAACGTTCAGACCCCCAACTTTGCTTTTGATTAAAACACTCTTTGGCTTTTGACATACCTCCCTCACTACTGTTAAGCGTTACATAATGCCTGATCATTTCCATTCCTCCCACTCGCCACAAGTTTGGCAAAGACACCACTCATTTGTCTAGTCTTTTTTTTTGTCATTCAGTCTATCATTAAAGTTAAAGTTGTCATAACATTATTCACTTTTAACATGATGGTAGAGGTGCTAGAGTAGTTATGAAAGGCAACTGTCAAAACACGTATGATGATATCGCAGGTTTTCTGCAGCTTTGTCTTTGCATGGATGAGGAACCTACAGCCATCAGTTATCATTCTGAGATACCATGTTACTGTATTTCTTATTGATATCTTGCAAGTTATTCGCTTGTTTTTACTAACAGCTCTTTAGAAAGCTGTAGGAGGTACTCCTCGTGCTTCAAAAGAGTGCTATAAATGTAAATTTGATTAACTTTGATTTGACACTGAGACGTATACGAAGCTATACTGCAATGGGGCTCCATATAGATTTAAACACAAATGGACCAAGCATTCAATTCCATCCTCCTATAAGAAGCAGCTATTGTAAAGTATTGGAGAAAAAAAAAAAAAAAAAAGGCTCTGTCTTTGTCAGGTGTACTCACAGTATCTACTTCTTAGCCTCAATCCAGTACAGTTTTTTTATTTCTGAAGCCCATATGCCTGCCAAAGTAACGATTTCAATGGTTATTAAAATACAGCGACAATTTCTCAGTCAACTCAGAATGAGAGTTGATAACTGTTCAGAGTTGCATAAGACCTCCAATATGATCTTTGGTGCTTTGACATTCCTAAATGATCCAGCATTGCTTTATAAAATATTCGTGCAATGCATCTGAATGTGTTATAAAGGCAGTATTACACTAACATAGTTTATGTAGTCTGTACATATCTAACCATCCAGCATTTGATATGGAAAGGGAAGAGTAAGTCTTGGAAGTGATAGCAGTTTGTATTTTAATCAGTCACTGTCATCTGTTCTGAAGTGTACAGATTTGAAGGCGTTTTGGCTCACAGTGACAAGGTAACATCCTGAGATTTCTCATTTATCGTTCAATTCATAATAATTTTGTTCGACGCTTCCAACGTGATGAGCACAGCGGCATGTGGATGGGGCGTAGCAGCAGATCAGTGGTTGGTTAGGAGACCCTGTGTGATCTGCACTGTAACGTTTGAGCTTTGCTTCATGCAGCTGACTGTAATATGCGGCGAGGGGAGAGCTGGGCTTCCCACCCCTATCCCACAATCCCCTGATTGGTATGCGAGACCAGATGCCTTTTTTTCTGCAGTATGGCTTTCTGAATATTGGCGCATGTCAGAGTAAAGAGGGGGCACATACTGCAGTGGACAGGAAGGCGGGGGGTTGAGGGAATACCGCTGAGTGCCAACACTTACACACACAGAGAGAGAGAGAGAGAGAGAGAGAGAATGCACTGCACCAGGATTCCCTGTCTGAAGAGATTAAAGTCATGTACTGTACATTCATGCTGCAAATTTGCAGCTGGATCATGGTGTAGGAGTCACTCTGATAAAAGACATGGGAAAAAAAATGCTTATGGTATGAATTATTGTGACTGTTAACATGTTTTTTTTTTTTTTTTCCAGCCAATCATGCATTCATGTATTTAGGAGATATGACAATAAAGGAAACGATGGTATCTTTATCAGAGTAGCAGATCTGCAGCGATGTCGCCATGTTTTTGTGGTTTATCACAACGGAATAATATACTGTGCTATTTAATATGCAAAAGGTTTCTACATGAAATGCTGATGTCACAAAATGTACGTATATATATATATATATATATATATATATTTATATTATTAATACTGTTTTTATATATTAATGTGAATCATTTGTCAGAAATAGCCTTTGGATTGCGCAGCAGAAGAAAAAAAAGAGATCTCTTAGCATGTGAAAATATCTTGAATATGGGCAATTTTATCTAATATTTCTTATTAATATATTATTACAAATCAAATATACGATTATTCAGTTTGTTTCTAGATGCCTTTACTCATTTCTAGCTTTGCATTTTCACCAGATAAGTTTGCTTCTTTCTTAAAAAAAAGAAAGGTTGAAATGAGAAAGACGAACATTTTAAGCTTGAATTTAGTAAACAGTGTAGAAATAGGTTTAATAATCTTAGATTTGGTGTATTGTATTTATGTTTATTGTTTAATCTTATAATTAATAATAGATTAATGTGACTGTATTCAGGATATTTTTTCGCTTGCTAGGATGTCATTGTTTTTTTGCGAAGGTGCCAATGAACAGTCTGCATCCGGGGACAGTGCACAGTTCAACCCCATTAATCTCAGGCCAATAAATTCTTGCTGATGCTATTTCCATGCTGGACCTTTGGCTCCTTTGCTTCCTCATCCTCCTCCAGTTCTTCTGTTACAAATCTTTCATTCTCTTCTCTTTCGTCTCCGTGCCTCCCATCCTTTTACTCTCGTCATCTCCCTTTAATCTCTTTAGCCTCCCCCCACCTCCATACTATCTTTAGCCTTTTCCTTGCATCTCTCCTCTCACCTCCTCTCTGTAGCCTCAGAGCTCTTTTTTTCCTCGCTCTCTCTCTCCCTTCCTCCCTCGTGTTTCCTTATTCGATTTGCTTTGGTGAGTGCCCTTGCTCTTTCTTTCTTTCTCTCTCTCTCTCTCTCTCTCTCTCCACACACACACACACACGCACACGTTAGGAGGCATGAGGCTGCAAATCACACCCTTTCTGTACAGTCATGTAGTCTGTGTGAATGTTATTCCTCCTATACGTGCAGTGTGACAACGTAAGCTCACATTCCTGCTTGTCATCTGGATGCTACTGTCCTTTATTATTCTATTCTATCATTTAAACGGGTTAGGAATACAACATGCGTGTCCATTAGAACGCCATTCAAAATGATTAGTGCTTTTATTATTTATTTATTTATTTTATAGATTTTAGTTGTTTGTTTGTTTGTTTGTTTAACTCTTTTCTCCTGGAATCTGTATGTTCAGTTTTTGCTCCCATTTGTTGTACTTTTTCCCTGCTGGAAGCCTTTCTCTGGCTTAATTGCGTTCAGTGATTTTGCAGGAGCACTGTCAAATCCTCCAGCCCAACCCATCAAGCATGCTGCTAAATAAATTGTACAGCAGCAGGTATTAAACCCCCTGTGAGCAGTAGAGAATGGTGAATCATTCTCTGTGCTCCCTTCATGCTGCAGCATGGATGACACAGACATCTCGCACGCAAGCTTAAAAACTTCTGTTTCGTACACCTATGTTTATCAGTTCGTGTTAATAATTCAGGACTCATGCACTGTCATGTGTACACAGTCCATGGTGTCCTCGTGAATGGTGTCATGTTAGTGCCGAAACTACACTACCCTGCACATCACATGACCTCACTGAGCTCTCACCTGTTTCCCGTTTGTACCTAATTACCACCCTTATTTAAGTCTTAGATTCTGTGTTTTACCTTGTCTAGTGTTTGTTCTGTGATTATTTTTCCTAGTAAGTCGCCTGCACTTGCATCCAACTCCAATCCCTGACAAACGGTTGTAGTCAAATGGGTCAATTTGCCTACATACAGTACACTTCCTAAGAGAATACAATATATTACAAGAGAAGCTTACATTTCTGGACAGACGTCTTGGCTCTTTAGTATTCATATGCAGTTTTGCTGAGGTTTGTGTTTCATTGTGTCTTTTTTCTTTGCTAATAATTAATGTAATGTGGCAGGGATCAGGGGAGCTTATTCTAACAAGTTCCCATTGATGTTTAATTATATATTTAGTCACTGTAGCGGTTTCCTTTAATGATCATTTCCTTTAAAAATTCCTTTAAAGGGTGAAGAGATTTACCAAGCAGAATTACCTTTACACCAGGATCATGACTGTAGTGTTATATTTTTCATATTTTTAATGATTTATTTTACTTCAGTGGTAACTCAGTGCTGCTGCGTAGGCACCTGGTACTACATCTGAAACAGTGAATATACAAAAATCAACAAAATGCTTCTGTAGCAAGTGAGGAGAGCTTTTACAAACAGATGGCCGAGGTGCCATCCTTATAGGCTTACGTGTGGGTGTATGTGTGTTCAAGCATACTGTACGCTTGTGTTGTGTTTTGTAGAACTCAGCACGGTTCTGGCTTGGGGCTTTGCTACCTGATGGGAAAGCAGGAACTGCCAGGTTGTTAGGGCTTTAATGAACTGAGAAGAGGACATGGTGAACCCAGGGTATGCTTCCTTGACTGCAAATCCAGTCAGGTCTGATACTATCCTACTGCAGCACAAGACAAACATTTGCAAATGATTGGTCCTTTTTAAAATTATGTTGAACATAATTATGCTGAACATTGGAAAAAGACAAGGCATCTTATGTTATCTGATCAACAAGGCGTTTCCACCCGCAGAACTGATGCTCCCTGGGTATTTTTTTGTTTTTCGCACAATTCTGCGTAAACTCGAGACTGTTCTGGCATCTGGCACCAGCAAGCAACCACTGAGATCACATTTTCCCTCCATTCTGATGTTTGATGTGAACATTAACTGAAGCTATTTGACCCTGTATCCACATGATGTTATGCATTGTGCTGCTGCCACATGATTGACTGATTGAGCAGCTGTACATGTGTTTCAGTGCATTTATTCATATATCGTACGCAAGATGAATTTGTAGCAGTCTTATCTTGTAGCAGTCTTATCAATTTTGGGAATATTGATATGTTATATATATGTATATATAACATATTATATGTATGCCCCTGATACTGTACCTCCACCCCTCCAATCGCACACTTTACAGTTTTTGTTTGTATGTGATCTAAATAAGCAGGAGCATATGCACTGTAGGGCTGAGGCACATGGTCCATTTGCAGTTGAAATCTAGATGGCATTCAAAAAAGCCTAAATGGAAGCGTGACAAATTGAACCGGGTGGAGGGAATCTACCAGTAGCCCTTAGTCAAATCAGAATCAGAATCATTTTATTCGCCATATACATTTACATGTCTTAGGAATTTAGGTGTTTGTACACAAAATGATACATTCAACACACACACATATTGGACAACACAACACAATTACCATCCTAATGTACAAATACTGTACCTTAAGCAGACATGGTAGACTCACTGTAATTTACATTACAATAGAGGTAGAAACAGCAGTGGACACAGTTCAGGGTGCATTAAACGGAGTGGTACATTTGTGATATATAATAAATAACAGTATACACCGATCAGCCCTGACATTAAAACCAGCTGCCTAATACCTTGTGCCACCAAAACAGCTCTGACCCATCGAGGCATGGACTCCACAAGACCTCTGAAGGTGTGCTGTGGTATCCGGCACCAAGATGTTAGCAGCAGATCCTTTAAGTCCTGTAAGTTGTGAGGCAGGGCCTCCATGGATCGGAGATCCCACGTCAGAAATGCACGTCCCGCAGATGCTCGATCGGATTGAGATCTGGGGAATTTTGAGGCAACACCTTGAACTCTTTGTCATGTTCCTCAAACCATCCTGTACAATTTCTGCAGTGTGTCAGGGCACATTATCCTGCTGAAAGAAGCCACTGCCATTAGGGAATACCGTTACCATGAAGGGGTGTACTTGGTCTGCAACAGTCTTTAGGTAGGTGGTGCGTGTCATCTTCATGAATGCCAGGACCCATCACACTGCCTCCACCAGCTTGCCTTCTTCCCATAGTGCATCCTGGTGCCATCTCTTCCCCAGGTAAGCGACGCACAAGCCCCCGGCCAGCCACATGATGTAAAAGAAAACGTGATTCATCAGAACAGGCCTCCTCCTTCCATTGCTCCATGGTCCAGTTCTGATGCTCACGTGCCCATTGTAGGTGCTTTCAGTGGTGGACAGGGTCAGCATGGACACTCTGACCAGTCTGCAGCTACACAGCTCCATATGCAGCAAACTGAGATGCACTGTGTCCCCTGACACCTTTCTATCACAGCTACCATTAACTTTTACAGCAATCTGAGCTACAGTAGCTCTTCTGTGGGATCGGACCAGACGGGCTAGCCTTCGCTCCCCACACGCATCAGTGAGCCACGGGTGCCCATGACCACTCGTTGTCCTTCTTTGGACCACTTTTGGTAGGTACTACCCACTGCATACTGGGAACACCCCACAAGAGCTGCTGTTTTGGAGATGCTCTGACCCAGTCGTCTGGCCATTACAATTTGGCCGTTGCGTCAAAGTCGCTTAGATTCTTACATGTGCCCATTTTTCCTGCTTACAATACGTCAACTTCGCAAACTGACTGTTCTCTTGCTGCCTAATATATCCCACCCCTTGAGTGGTGCCACTGTAACGAGATAATCAATGTTATTCACTTCAACTGTTTTAATGTTATAGCTGATCAGTGTATAGTAATGCAGTATACAGTATATAGTAGTGACAATATTAATAAATAATAATATATTTAATAAATAGTAGCATTTATTAATAATATTTAAAATAATATTTGACATGTAAAAGTAATAATACAATTTTTTGTAATAATATTTAGTTTTAGATTGCTTGTTACTGGCAGGTCAGCATTGTAGCATTGTAGCCATCACCAAATGCTGCCTAGCCAGCCTGGTTATTAACAGAAATTGCCAGAGGAAAGAAGCTGTTTTAGTGGCATGTCCTTTTGGTTATCAGAGACCGGAATGGCTTTCCTGATGGCAGTTTTTGGAATAGGTTTATTAGCAGGGTGGGATGTGTAACCAATTATTTTTCCTGCGTGCCTCTTTGTCCTGGTGATGTACAGGTCTTCAAGTGATGACAGACTGCAGCCGATGATTTTCTCAGCCATCTCGATAGTGCATTGCAGCTTCCACTTTTCTCTTTTTGGGGTATGGTCTCTGATAAAATTGCACCAATAAAGCCTGGGGTAGGTGGAACTTAACTTTGCCAACTGCTGTAAGAAATATATCCTTTGCTAAGCTTTCAATGCTCTCTGATGAATTATTAAGGATGAGTAGGGACAGGGAAGATAATCCAGGATTGAATGAAAAAAAAATTAGCCATGCTTAGCTGATTCATGCTTAGGAGCTCATCAGTACTAGGCACTGGATAGGCATATATCCAATTTTGAAAATTCACCTTGCAGAATTCCACACAGTCATGGATTGTCCAGTCCATCTTGGGACCAAGCACTGTGGGACTGTTTCTGTCACTGTGTGACTGTTACTATATTGTTACTTTTTCAGCTACTGCTGTTTGCCATAACATCATGGCTAGGGCAATATGAGGGTATATCCTACTAATCAGGTATAGCATGCAAAAAAAATTAATTTTACAATAAATTATTCCAAAAATAAAAATGCAATCTGTGTAGTGAATCATTGTATATTAGTGTCACAGCAGTGTGTTTAGTTGCAGCAAAGACTCCTTTCCAGCACTTCAGGCTCATAGTAGTATTGTTAGTATCACTTGCATGGAGAGAAAACTAAAACATACCACCTTTTATGGCATTGGTAGCCATTTCTCTTTTTACTATATTTAACTTTTTCACATTGCTAACAGTTACATGCATTTAGCATTGTTTTGATAGAATCATACATCTTTTAAAAAACTTTAATAATTCTTATTGAATGCGACTGGAAGTAAGTCCTTTTCATTGAGATCAGCATGGCCAGGATGGCTGCTAATTAGTGTCCCTAACAAGATGAAAATACAGACAGACAAATGAAACAGTAAAAGACAGGGAGAGCAGAAAGAGTGTGACAGAAACATAAGACAATGGAGACAGACAGGATATAAACGACGGAAAAAGGTGAGTGATAGACCTGTCACAGAGATGGAAACGCATTAAGGAAAAAGGAAGGATGAGATCTGTGTAAATGCAGAAATACATCAGTGATTTCTCGATGTTTTAATCAGTCTTTACTTTCTCAAACTTGTCCAAAGTGTCTGCAAACCATGAGGAGTGTTTGGCATGGTCAGTAAAAGCAGGGTTTAACCTAGGTTTTTCATGGGTGCTACAATGTGCTACAATATCTGTTTCTGTAGTGTAGTGTATAATTCACTACAACAACAGACTGTGAGATTTAAATTTTCCTTTTTTGTCCATTTTGAAATCAAAATGATATTGTCAATAATATTGTCTGATGCTTTTCTGGCAGAGATACATGATACAGTAAAGTATTTTGAGGTGGCAAAGGGGTGACAGGGAATTTTGGCAAGTTAGTGCTTTCATGTGCAGGGATGTGGGATTCATGTATGAACATTTTTCTATGTCACATATCCTTTTGTCATGTGTATATGTGATGTCTTTGTAAGCTAAAAGTCACTATTAAACTGCTATCGCTAATAAATTGTAATTGATATCAGACTAATTAATGATCATTTGGAGCAAATACAAGAAAAAAGCTATTATTGTTGTACTTATATTTGGGTGCACAGTGAGGAGGTACCATTAGGTGGCACTAGGATCGTTCCTACCTAAGGAGTTATTGCTATTTCTTTGATAAGAAAAGAAGTGAACAAAGGTGGCTGAACACCCAACTGATTCTACTGTGTCCATATTATAAAAATACAGGTTAGTAGAGTCTATGGATTAAAATCAAAAATTCATTTTGAGAATATAAATGTTCAGGTTGCTGAAAAACTATAAATTAGTTTGTGGTGAGGATGGCCACTGGGCAGTGGTCTATGAATTGACAGAATCTCCAGATTAGAGAGTCCCAGCAAATGACGACATGACTCCCAGTAGTTAGTCAACCACTGCCACCTTCAAGGGACAATCATAAGAGGTCAGCAATACTCCACCTCAGTTATATTGTTGGGGTATGGCAGTGAAAGGTGTGCACAGGATAATCACAGCCAAAGAAACCCTCCTACACATTATCATATAGAGTAGTCCAATTGGTGGAAAACAAATGCTACTAGAGTGTGGAATTGGAGAACTGAATTGTAGAATGAGAACACTGCCCAGACACTGGGGCTCAAGTGAGCATTTTGGATCAGACTTGGAGGGATAAACGTATGACAGTGCATCCGACCACTGACAGACCTTATGGGGGCAGACCTAGAGGTCTTTGCCATTAGTGGGGACAATCTTCCATTTGATGGTTGGGTGAAAGTAACATCTCCCAGGAATTCATGAGTGCATACCAACCATCCAAGTCATCTTTTTGGTTAGTCACTTGAAGCAGGACCCATCTGGGGGATCAGTGTAGTGGAAGAACTCCTTATTGGCCAGAGTGGAAACACCAAGACTCCAAATACCATAAACAGCCTTCTTAGAGGTGCTAAACTAACCTAAACTAACTAGCTAACTAAACTAACTAGCCTCCAAATGTCTATAGGTCTATAGGTTATGTTCATACAAGACAGGTGGAGTTGGCTCGCATACTGGTGGGGCCACGGAGCATCACAATCAAACTAGGTCAAGTGACTCCTACCTTTGATGTTTTCAAGCAGACAGTGCTGTTTAAGGGTAATTTAAAAAAAAAAAGCCACCATTGGAAAAACTGGAATTGGGGGAAGGACTATTTAGAGACTGTGAAAATCGCAGTCGGGAACTATGCCTACCATGAACTTACTATTCTGCATAGGACAATGATTACAGAGGTTCTGTCTATCACAAGGTTGGGCAAGACAGATCAAGGTAGAACAAAGGAGGCAATAAACACAGCAGAACTTACAGATCCATAAGGTGACAGCATATCCCTTTGGCATCAACCAATGGATCTACTCCACTGTCATGATCAGCAGGTCATGACCTGCAGTTATCTTATGAAGAATCAGCAGGGTTTTTTTTGCTAAAGAAGAGAATGATATTGGTTCCTGAGGTCACTGAAGAGTTCTTAGGTTCCTATGCTGAGAATTACTGTCTGCACTCAGGATAGCTGGATTCCCTCACCCTGAAGAGGGGGGTTTGTGAAAAATTCCAGACTATCTATACTATGCTCCCCACTTTATAGGTAACAATCCTCCTCACCTATGTCAGCTAGATTTAATGCTGCTGGCCAGTATATGATGGATAAGTACACAAAAAAATGCAATGAAAACTTGTCAGTTGAAGCAACCCAGACTGGAAGGATAACAGAGTTGCAGAAAGAAAAGAAGTGGCATGGATAGAAGTACTAGCATAAAAAAAGTCCCAAGCTCAGAATATGCCAACTCTTCCTTAGCGGCATTAAGGGAGGCCCAGTGGGAAGACCCAACAATTAAAGCAGTCTCTGAATTGAAAGGAGAAATGGCTCAGGGTGATATAAAGAGGTTCTTGTGTGAGTGAACCAAGCTGGATATTAAGGATGCTCTTCTAAACAGAGGTGACAATTGGTGCTACCAAATACAGAACCACTGAACTAAAACAGCTATCCTATACTATATGAGCCATGTGAGATTGCTGCAACTGCTGAGGGAAACATTTTATTGGTCATATATGAAATTGGGTGTAGAGCAGTATGTGACCTGAAGATGCCTGTGTATAACCCAAAAATGGAAGTGACACATGTCCATGCACCCATGGGGGAGATTGTTTCAAGTTCACCCCTCAAGGTAATCTCTATAGACTACTTACATTTGGAAGCCTCCTTTGGTGGGTTTGATGAGCAGAACACATGTCTGAATCCTATCAATACAGGCCATAACAGAGGTGAAAAAGACAGAACAAAGTGAGGGAGGTGAGATGAACACTTTGAGGACCTCAGGATTCTGATGAGAAAGCATTGGCTCAGACAGAGAACAGAGAATAGGTTACTTCTGGTTGAGACGACCAAGTTTGACCCAACAAAATCTAGAAATAGATTGGTCAAAAGAGAGAAATGGTCAAAAGAACTTAGAGGCATCGAAACATGCCAGAAAGTCTTAACAGATTAGGTCCAACAAACTCTTGAGGTATGGTTCTGAGGAGCCATACTTTATTCAAATGGAAAAGCCCCTTAACCATTTTTTTAGGTTTCAAAACAAACCTGATGGAATGGATGAAAGAAATTCAGAGTTTTGGAGGTGATACTGATGGCAACAGTAGTATGTGTAAATTATTCATTCCTTCAGACATCACTGAAATCTGAAAAAGTATGTGGTAATGTGCAGTATGTCTGAGACACTGGCCCTCAGAGGAAGCACCATGTTTTAACAGGAGGCAAAACCATGTTTTAACAGGAGGCCAAGCAGTGATGGAAGTGAAAAAACAAAGTGTAGCAGAAGACAGAGTGTAATGTGCGAGTATGATTTTGCAAATCGCATAATAATAATAATTTTTAAAAATGGGCCACAAAATAAACAAGCACTGCTAGACTGCTAACAAATCACCAGCTTTTAAATAAACAGCACTAATAATCAAAACAATAATAAGGTTATTTATGATAATAAATGAAGCTCTAATGAAAGACTAAGCAAATACATAAATACAGTGACAGCAGCATAAACTTGAGAAGTCACTTTACCTTCAGGGTGTTATAATCTAGTCCCACCTTGTGAATCTTCCTGCTCTTTACATAGTTTCCACTCTTCAAATCAACCAAATTAATATGTATATTCTGTGTATACCAATGGTGGGATTAATACTCAAAACATATTCTTGTGTATGGCTGTAAATTAGATAAATGCATACTCACAAGTGCACCACACAGACACGCAGGAATACTGGGCTCCAGTGTGGTACTTCTGCTGCTGAGGCCAAGGCCCTGATTATGGGGGGGTGGGGGGTGGGGGGGGGGGGGGGGACGACGACGCGGGGACGCGGGGTGTTGTCTGGACACTCAGCTGACCTTTCCAGCTGGACTGATGAACATTCATGGCTGAGCATGATAGGCTGGCTCTTTAAGTCTTCTGCCAAATCAGTCGGCCAATTTGACATTACAAATCTGTACCACTGCAGGCTGTCCTTGATTCAACCAGTGATTCATTTCAAAATGTCACCAAAGTCATTTGTCATTCAAATGGCCTGTGTTTGTTTTAGTAGATCATCCTTCCTTTGTACTGATAGCCTCATTGAACAGAAGCAGATCTGCTGTTCCCTGCTATTACTGTTATTCTGTCACCATCCTTAATTACAGATGTACCGTATGTGCTGGATGCTGGCACTAGTCAGATGAGACAGGATAGGTCATCTGAGCAATCACTGGTGTCATACTTTTCTCTTTAGCTGTAGGAGCAGCTATCTGATCCATCTATGTGTGTTATCCCCACCAATGCACTAAAATCAAAGAGGCTTCAGACCCACCCAGGCCGTAATTCAAGCACCCAAACAAGAACCATAGATCAATGTGTGTCAAGCCTAGGAGCCAATCAGCAACCAGCACACCACTAATCAATATCTCATCATTGTCTCAAAATATCTTCCATTGCAGTCTAAAAAAAAAAACATTTGCAGTGGCATATGTTTAAACCTTTAAACATTGCTAAAGTAGCACATAGTTAATTGCTTCATAGAATTTTTTTATTTTGATTCTCGCATCTGCAATATTGAACTTTATAGTCAGGCATCCATTCAAGTTGGTTTAAGGGGGCTGTGACCGTTATTACCCCTGTGTGACTCTCTCCTGCATTTATGCACCATGACCAATAGGTATAAATACACAGACTGATTAAACCTAACATCGAAACCTAAGATGGATGATGACAAGGAGCAAACTTGTGTGAACAAATTAAACACACTTGCAACTTATGATCAAATGATGTGGGAAGGTAGCGTCTGCTTGTGTTCACATGATATTTATGCACTCACTCAAATGAAAATGATACTTTTTTATATTATGTTATTTTGTTTTACATTTAGAGCATTTAGCAGCACCAAATGTAAAAAGTTCAATATTCTTTCTCTCTGACTTGAACATTTGAGGCCACTCTGATACGTTTAGATAGCAACTTATGTCAAATAATAGTTTCAGTGTAAATATTAAATGTAAATGTTAGACATAAATGGTAAAAATAAATTATAAATTTTAAATATAACTAAGTATAAATGTTAAATATACATATGAATATTAAATATTAAATATAAATCTTAAATGTAAATGTAGAACTTGAATGTTTTGTTCATATGCTAATTGACCCCACCCTCTCAGAGCGTATGTCATGGGAAAACGCAGCACTGGTAGGGTTGCCAGGTTTACACTATACTGTGCTTTTGGGCTGACTTAAAAACAGTCTGTGGCAGGAAAGATATTATTTTAAAGCAAAGAATTAGAATGAACTCAAACCAGTTTCTACGAACATATGCTGTGGGAAAATTTAAACGCAGACAATGCATCTACAATGTACAGAACCATTTCTGTTTTCTACAGCAGTCCAGAATGGCCATGAGTTGTTTTGTCTCAAGATCACAACTTATTTTTCTCATAATGTCGACATGCAGGATTAGACTTGATTACACTCAGTAAGCTCACAGCTATTCTGGACAATAAACAGCATCCCCTTCATGACCTCCTGGTTAAACAGGGGAGCTCCTTCAGACTCACTCAGCTCTGCTGTGGAAAAGAGCAGTGGAGATCGTTTGAACCAACAGCAGCTCAGCACTGGGCTGGGACACTATTTTGCACTGAGCCAGTCTTAAGATAAGCTCATTGGACAATAGCTAAACTTTACCACCATATCACTATTCATCTATATGCACTGCCACTTTAATTCTATTCATTTTTCCCTTTTCTCATATTCACTCTATTCTATACAGTATATCTCTGTTCATTTTATCGCTGTTTACGATGTTTACTGTTGACAATGTTTGCACTGCACTGCCACTTTAATTCAATTACACACACACCATAAGTTAGGATAATTTAGAGATGCCAATCAGCCTACAATGCATGTCTTTGGACTGATGGAGGAAACTGGAGTATCCTGAGGAAACCCCCTGGCCGCGGGGAGAGCATACAGACTCCGTGCACACAGATCAGAGGGAATCGAGCCACCAGCCCGGGAGTTGTGAGGCAAGTGTGCTAACCACTAAGCCACCATACTGACCCCCCCTGCCTGTAAGATTTATATTTACATTTAAAGTGACGTGACGTGTAGCCAAATGTTGTGACCCATACTCGGAATTTGTGCTCTGCATTTAACTCATCCAAGTACACACGCGCGCACACACAGTAGTGAACAAACACTCGGCGCAGTGAGCAGCCTTTTTTAGCTGCAGCGCCTGGGGAGCAGTTGGGGGTTCGGTGCCTTGCTCAAGGGTCTCACCTCAGTCATGGTATTGAGGGTGGAAGAGAGCGCTGATCATTTACTCCCCCCACCTACAATCCCTGTCGGACCTGAGACTCGAACTCACGACCTTCAGGTTCACCTTCGGGTTACAAGTCCGACTCTCTAACCATTTGGCCACGACTGCCCCCAATATTTTAAATTTTTAATATTTAATATTTACACTGAAACTTAAAACAATTATTTGACATAAGTCACTAACTAAATGTATCAGAATGGCCTCAAATGTTAAAAAAAGCCAGATAGTAAAGAGTATTCAACCTTTTTACAATTTGCACCCCATTTAGGAAATGCCCATATCCAGAGCAACTTACAGATGTCCTTTGTAGTCTCTAAAACATTTCCCCATGCTAGTTCACAAGGTCGGGGACTAAGAGTATCATCAGTCTAAAAACCCTGTGGGGGACATTAGTACAGCATGAAAAAAAACTCGACAAAGATTATTTTTTAAATATAGTGCTGGTTCAAATGCTTCATGAAGAAGTAGGTATTTAGTCTTTGTCTGAAGACAGCTGGGGGGAATTCCTTCCACAACCTGTGGGACAGGACAGAGCAGAGCCTTGCTACATATCTTCCTTGTACCCTCTTGTACCCTGAGAGATGGTTGGTCCAGTCTGGCAGTGCTAGTGTCTGAAAGGATTGGGGTTTAGAGCTATGTGTAATAAGTACTTTAGCAGGTGCTGGTCCATTTTTTACACACAAGCATCAGTGTATTACATCTGATGCAGGCAGCTATAGGAAACCAGTGAAGGAAGTGTAGCAATGGGGTGGTGTGGAAGAACTTGGAAGGGTTGAAGTCATGCAGCTGCATTTTGGTTCAGTTGAATGGGTTAGATGCCATGTAGGGCCAGGCCTGCCAGTAGTGTGTTGCAGTAGTCCAGTCTTGAAATGACAAGGGACTGTACAAGCACTTGAGTGGCCTGTGTGGATAGAAATAGCCAGATCTCTCTGATGTTGTAAAGGAGAAACCTGCATGACCGAGTCAATTTAGTGATGTGTTGTTGTCCGGGACTACACCAAGGTTGTGTGCAGTGACAGATGGTGAGATCTGAGAGCTGTCCAGGGAGATCATGAGATCTTGACATTGGGATGCATCTCCTGCAGCTCAGACTTGCTGGAAATTAGTTTCAGCTGATTAGGAGATGTCTGACTGACATGCTGAGATCTAAGCAGAAATGATGAGCGCCTGTAGGAGGAAACGAGATGATGAGTTGAGTGTCATAAGCATAGCAGTGGTATGAAAACACGTGTGATGATAAGACCTCACTGAGAGGGCAGGTAAAGAGGGAGAACAGAAGAGGGCCCAGAGTCTTGTGGGACACCAGTGGAGAGTCTGCATGGACCGGATGTGCATCCTCACAATGTCACCTGATATGACCATCCCTCCAGGTAAGAAGCAAACCACTGCCACGCTGTGTCACAAATTCAAAGACTCATGAGGACAGAACAGTCTTGAGATTGACTAACTTGAAGCCTGCTGAAAGGTCAAGAATGATGAGGACCAATGACAGTTTGTCTGATCTAGTGGCATGAAGCTTCCCAGTAATGGCCACAAAGGCATTTTCTGTGTAGTGTGCTGCTTTGAAAGCAGACTGGATCTTGGAGATCATTCTGGAGGTCATGTATTCTTTGGTCAACTGCACATGACCTTAACATTGATGATTCTTAGTCAACTTCTATATACTGTATCAAAGAATAATCAAAATATCATGCCAAAATGCAATTAAAAATGTCTTCACAGAATGTCTGACCACTAGATAACTAGATAAATCCATATACTGAAGGAGAATCCAGGGAGTAACTGCAGTGTACTCACTATTGCCAGCCAGTTGGATGGGTTCATGCCAAACTCCAGTCTATTTTTGGCTGTGGTGCTCAAGACCAAACTCCTGAGTTGCACTGTACTTTAGTAATAAATGTAGAGCTAGTGAAATTGGCAAATACACAAAGTTTCCAAAGAAAAAGGACATTTCAGACAATTTTCCTACATGAGCCATGCAAGCAAAGTACTTGTATGTATAAGGTTGTACAAAAGTGTATTTCTTCTTGTTTTTTTATTTATTCGAGTTTTCTTTCCTGAGGCTAAATTTACAGCTTACTCTGAGATGATGAGGAACATGACAGGACTTGCAGACATACTGGTCCTTACTGTTTCTAATCTCCCTTATTTCATGGGACGAATATCACTGATTAAAATACATAAGAGCCAGTATTTAGTTGCCATAGCTACAGTGGAGGGTGTGAGGGAGTACCCTGCATTTGTCCTTGCAGATGACTCCACAGCTATCTTGTTTAGTGCATGCAGGCTATACAATAGCAATTTTCTGATATTCAGGTTGAACAAATCCTATTCTGATAACACCTACTTACAAGAAATACTGCCTTGCATAAGTGTTTATGAACACTTTATGCAAGTATGAACTTTTCTCTAGTTTGTAGTGTTACAACTTGGAAATGAAATGCACTTAACTGAGATTATATGTCATGGATATACAAAAACATAGCCCATAATATTGAAGCGTGTGTGTGTGTGTGTGTGTGTGTGTGTGTGTTTGTGTGTTTACTATATAGTTGTGATTGCATAAGTATTCACCCCCATTGAAAAGGTTCAGGCAGTGTAAATGTTTACACAAATTGCTGTGAAAACTGACCCCAAATTGTATAATAATAATAATTTATAAATAGTCCTGCATTTACAATAATGTCCTGTATTAACATTAAGTCCTGCAATATATATATATATATATATATATATATATATATATATATATATATATATATATATATATATATATATATATA
>CM074992.1:1324209-1349056 GCA_037576825.1 Pangasius krempfi | reverse complement strand
TATTTTACATATGGTTTACATTTACTTTCTTTTTATTCATTTTACTCATGTCTTTGAAAAGGAAATAACTGGGCAATAAAAAAAAAACTGGGGAATAAAAGATGTTTTGTGAAACTCACAATGTGTTTATTTTACTGAAATTCTGACTTATGGAACTGTAAAGAACGAGAACCAGGTCAACGTGTACAAACGTTAGCTATTTATATAAAAAAAAAAAAAAAAAAAAAAAAAAAAAAAAAAGGAAAATATAAGACATGACTAAACAAAAGGGCTTTTCTTTATTTTTCTCACCACAACATGCAGCACATGCACTTTCAAGCTTAATATTTTTTAAACAACCCGAGACAATGAAACAAAATCGTTGTGTATTTGATCCGTTAATGTCACTTCTTAACAGATTGTCCTGAACATATCTAAAGAACAAGGAACACAGAACGATGAAAGTGAAAAATAAATCTAGTTTTCAGAGACAATGAAAATTTCGGGCAGAACTCTAAAACACTGAAATTAGATGCTTAAGTGCTAAAGTGATTAGCGAAGATCAGAATAAACAAGTGGCAAAATGCAACCCGAGATACTGAGAGTAAAACGGTGGCTTTAAATCACCTAAATCAAGCCGCAGCTACTCTTTACTACTGGGCTCGTTCGGCTGGGTCGGGGAAACCTGCCACTCTTTCACAAAGATGATGTCATCATCAGATGTGTCCTCAATTCTAAGGGACAGATGTGTGACCATTGAAGCTCTTAGTTCCTCTGCATCAGATGGTTTCTGGAAGTCTACAGAGAACATGACTGTCATCTGTATATACGTTCAGAAACTAGTCACGTTAAAAATCCACATCAAACCATACGTGTCTGCTGATGGTTTTGTGATTCATAATAAAATGTAACAGCTCACCGGAAGACACCGTATCAGCAGCAAGACATTCAGTCTCCACCATACTGACTTTAATCTAAAATTCATACAACAAAATGAAACAAAATGAAATAGCATGCAAATATCCCCAAAACAGAATGAGCTTTAAATGCATCATCACTACTGGAAGTAAACTATCCTCACCGTGTCTGATGTTGTATCCGACCCCTGTTCATTCTCACTCACAAAGGCAAGAACATCGTCTGTAAAACCGGGAGCCATATCAGTGAATGTTATATTTCTAAAACACGGATCTTCAACAAAAAGGTCCTGTTTTGCCATTAGTTGGCTTGTAGTATGCGGTTGTGTTTGTAAAGCAAGACAGCATACCAATCACTTCAATTACAGCAGCCAAATCAGGATCAGCATCAAGTTCCACATCCAGAGCCTATAAAAACATCAGATAAAGGCCTCGTTCACTAGAACAGCAGAGACGAAAGCAGTATAGACTTTGCTTCTTTTGTGATCTCATCTCCCATTCATTTATAAGTTTTGATTACGTGACCGAAACTTGTGATCAGATAACTCGAGACAGATGTTAATACCAGGGGTGAACAGGGCCTTAGACTCCAGTATCATACAACTATATACTCCGTTTATATTTACTGAAATAATTAAAAATGCACCTTCTCCTGTGACATTACACTGAAGGTATCCACATGAGTTTCAGCCTCAGATTCTGCCTCCTGGTCCTATTAACATGTTAAAGCTTTATACCTCTGGCCCATGTGTACACTCTCAGTACATATTAACTGAACAAAATACAATACTACCTTCTCCAGTGGTATCACAGGTATGAAATCCATCAGCTCATCTACCTGCCCACACGTCTTAGTCACATCTTCTAATGTTAGTTTAAAAGATTAAATTAGTAAAAAAAGGTCCAGATCTCTTTCCAGGTTAATATTAGATTTCATGTTAATATTTTAATATTAATAACACTAAACAGACCTCCCTGCTCCTCTACTGGAGGACTCGTCTCCTCAGTATCTTCCGCATGTTGCACCTGATGTGAAATGTCAGAGTAAATTTATGTTTTTTATCTAACCAAAGACTGTTATTTATTTATTTATTTATTTATTTATTTTTTGGCTATGTTGATTTACCTGGACTTTCACAGCACAGAATAAATCTTGGGCTACTTCTAGTGATGTATTCGTTTCCATGGCTGGTTCTGCAGGAAAAATGATCATACCAACGTGTTAACTTTTGGCAATGAGTAGTATGAAGTAATTTCTGTAATAAAGTAATAATCTACTATAAAGCTTAATTCACATCACCAATTAACAATAAAAATCGACTGATTTATTCATGCAGAAATGGTGAACACTGACGCAAGTTGGAGACAACAAACAGTCCAAACAACAGACAAGGCAAGTTAAAAGTTAAAGACCACAAACAGTGCCTAATATTGTGTAAGTCCCCTTGTGCCGCCAAAACAGCTCTGACCCGTCAAGGTATGGACTCCACAAGACCTCTGAAGGTGTGCTGTGGTATCTGGCACCAAGATGTTAGCAGCAGATCCTTTAAGTCCTGTAAGTTGTGAGGTGCCTCCATGGATCAGACTTGTTCGTCCAGCATGTCCCACAGATGCTCGATCGGATTGAGATCTGGGGAATTTGGAGGCCAAATCAACTCTTTGACTTCTTTGTCATGTTCCTCGAACCATTCCTGAACAATTTTTGCAGTGTGGCAGGGCGTATTATCCTGCTGAAAGAGGCCACTGCCATTAGGGAATATCATTGCCATGAAGGGGTGTACTTGGTCAGCAACAATGTTTAGGTAGGTGGGACGTGTCAAAGTAACATCTACATGAAGGCCAGGACCCAAGGTTTCCCAGCAGAACATTGCCCAGAGCATCACACTGCCTCCACTGGCTTGCCTTCTTCCCATAGTGCATCCTGGTTCCATCTCTTCCCCAAGTCATACCCAGCTATAATAAGTGCCTACAATTGGCATGTGAGCATCAGAACTGGACCATGGAGCAATAGAAGAAGATGGCCTGGTCTGATGAATCACATTTTCTTTTACAGAACGCAGATGGCCATTTTTCACTGTGCAAAAAGACCACAGTCCCACCTGCTTGCTTTCTACTGGTTCACAAGGCCGAGGCTCTTGAATTCACAGGTCAAAGTTCACCACAAAGCAAAAGGATGCCTTTTTCACGTCTCTTCACTTTTTCCCTTTTCAATGAACTGGCTTTTCCACCTGGCAAATTTCAATTTGTGTTCAGTCTGACCACTGCTTTCGCAGAAAAGTGTAGTTTTCATATGTCTCCCATAACGGTGTAGCAAGGAGTAAAGAAATGGCAAATGCTATGGCTAAACCGAAGATATTGGCAGGTCTGTCAGGGGCAGTCATTTATATTACACATGATGTGTTATTAAGTTTCAGCCTGGATCTACTTTAGAAGGTATTAATGCATAGCGGACAGCCCCCGAAACCCATTTCTAGTAGGCTATATTATAGTATAAGGTGAATTAATTAAATGGCATGTGTTACACTACAAGAACCACGTTCATGCAGCATTCTTGTACTGGAAGTGATTATCTTACCACTTTGTTCAACTGAAACATCTGCAACAAACTTCTTGCTCTGCAGAAAAACAATCCAATATTAGAAGCTGATGTTGCTGGTGTTGGGGGAAAAAAAAAAAAAAAGCCCATCCCATTTAAAATGAAAGGAATAAAATAAAGCCCACCCTTTCCTGAGGAGTATCAAGACCTAAATCTGGACCTCGAGCTGCATCTTCTTGCACAGGTTCTGTTAATCAGAACAAAACGGAGTCAGATAGGCATCACATAGAAAAAGTATGCCATCTTCTCCTGGAATGATCCAAGTAGGTAAATCAACCCATATTACTTACTTTCAGATTCTGCCACCAAGTCACCTGAACAGGAGTCATGCTCTTCGTCTTGAGCCTGTAATAACAAGTAAAAGAAGCATGTAAAGGGACCAAAATACAAAATGTAAGCGTCGATACATATGGCGTAAACATGCCTGCACTGTGGCGATATTTCTTGGTTTGAATACTGGGAGAAACTCCCTCCGGATTACGCATGTTGATTTGAAACATTTATGGGTGGATATTTGGGTGGGAGGGGAATGGGGCCAGTGCTCACAAGTTAATGGTGCTAATGGTTAGGGAACAAGCTCATGGTTCAAGGAGCACAGATAGCTAGCTGGCTACTGCTAGTAAGCAATGACTTTGCTTTGTACTTAAATTATTGCGGTATTCCTCAAGCGACAGGAATGATTTAACAGATGAGAATGTGTGTGCTGCTGCTGCTTACTACTAGTTACGAGTATTTGCTAGCGGACGTTAACTCATTGTCCTACCTCAGTTTGGCTCCTTTGGTCAGCTTGGCCGGGTACGGAGCATCTCTGGTCTCCATATTGTACAAAATAATTCCTTAACATCTTCAGCGGAAGACCCAGTGACTCCGCTTTCAAATCCCTTTCATATTCCTCTGGTTTGAAATGCTGGCTGCACAATTGTAAATGTCCACCAATTTTCGGTGGTGTAAAGACCGCTTTAGTGTGTGAAACAAAAAGATATGTGGCGCAACCTGATTGAAAAATGACCCGATCAGCCTTGCAACCTGATGCTACCTGGTTATCCCTCCTAATTATCTGTAACTACAACCATCTTGTTATCAAAATGAACGTGTTTATGAACACGCTTCCCACTCTGACATTTTAAGAAAATAGTTTAGCTTTGGCAAGTGAGGCAGGCTCTTCCTTTTTTTTTTTTTTCAGAAACATCGGCGTGACGTGTCTCACTCAGAGGCCAGGATTGGTTAATCACAGCAGGGAATCCCGATGCTTGAATTGGCGTATTGCATGCTGGGTATTGTTGTTTCGCTACACTGATGCGTGAGAACAGGAAACTGACACAAAATCATGAATTCTATCACAATGTTGACACTAAGTGATACAATCCCATACAAAAGAATACTACATATTATGACAAACGATATATTAAACTCTAGTTTTATGCCGGAATGCTCCTTTAATGCACTTTTCATGATCAGGAAAACATAGGTATGCAGCCACACTGACAATAAACTGTATAACTTGACTGCTATAGGTAAGGTCCAACAAGTCCAGAGAAAATAAGAGACTCAATTAAAATCTTTCACATGCGATGTGAGGACAATGTAGAGGCTTTCAGTTAAACCGTCATGGTGACTGTGCTTTCTCTCAAAACTCATTTACCTGTTCCTCAGTGATGACGAGATCCATTAATCCTTCATTATAATAATTAAAAAAAAAAAAAAAAGATTTTAAAATTACTAGGTAAACCATAAGTCATGAAACATATATTTTTTACGACTTAAATTTCACAAATGCTAAATTTAAATGGAATATCTTACCAGTAGGTTCTTGAGAGAAAAAACATTCTACAGTTTCATGCTCGGTTTCTTCAGCCTATTAGCACACAAACAACAGAATTAGGAAATATCAAATCAGAGTTAGAGTTTGGTGTGACTTTAATGCTGTTAAATGAACAAAGCTCACACATTCAAAGCCTTGATAAAATAAAAGCATCGATGTGTGTACGTATAGTATATATATTTAGCGTAATACACAGAAAAATGCACCTTCTCCTGTGACATTACACTGAAGGTATCCACATGAGTTTCAGCCTCAGATTCTGCCTCCTGGTCCTATTAACATGTTAAAGCTTTATACCTCTGGCCCATGTGTACACTCTCAGTACATATTAACTGAACAAAATACAATACTACCTTCTCCAGTGGTATCACAGGTATGAAATCCATCAGCTCATCTACCTGCCCACACGTCTTAGTCACATCTTCTAATGTTAGTTTAAAAGATTAAATTAGTGCATTAGTTCAGTTTCAGATCCTGAATCCTAGACAGGATTCATATTAGACTATATAATAAACATACTGTCATTCAAGGGTGCAAAACAGACCTCTCAGTTCCTCTGCTGGAGGACTTGTCTCCTCAGTTTGTTCCTGATGGGATACGTACATGGTTGTTTAAACTTCAGAGTAAATTCATCCTTTTATGATGATCTATCCAAAGACACAGACTGGGATGTTAATTTACCTGGACCGTCAAAGCACTGTGTACATTCTGTGCTAGTTCTAGTTTGAGATCCATCTCCATGGCTGGTTCTGCAGGAAAAAAAAATAAAATCATATCACAGATCCTTTTCTCACAACAATACATTCTTGATTAAAAGTCTATGGAAATATAAAATCTTAAACAATACCATTTTAAAGCTACAATACTCTTCTGTGACTGAGCTACAGCAGCACTCTTCTACATTACAAACTCTTACATCCAGAAGCTAAGACACTGCAGGTCAAAAAGTCTGAATTCACTCCACAAGTCATGTCACAAATTTAAAGTGAAGGTCTGACTGATTTATTCATCATGAAACAGTACACAAAATAATAAAGATGAAAATGAATTTGCTAAACTACAACAGCTACATTTATGTGCAGCGTTTCTCTTACCACTTTGCTCAGGAGAAACATCCGCAACAAACACTTGACTCTGGGGGAGGAACCAAAAAACATTGCAACATTAGAAGCACAAGAATCTGGACTTTAAGACAAAAGAAAAAATTAAAGCCTACCATTTCCTGAGGAGCGTTAAGGTCTAAACACTGATTCAAATCTACTCGCAAAGTTTCTGTTAATCAAAACAAAATGGAGTCAGATATACATTTCATAAAAAAAAAAGAAAAAAAAAAAGTATGTAATCTTTCCTAGGGAAGACTTTTTTTTTTTTCTGGAAATGATCCAAGTAGGCCATATTACTTACTCTCAGATTCTGCCACCAAGTTACCTAAACAGGAGTCATGCTCTTTGTCTTGAGTCTGTAGTAACAAGTAAAAGAAGTCATGAGGCAACATTTAAACCCTCATGAATATCAAGACTGTATTCTCTCTCAAATTTTTAAAACCTTACTAAATGTACCTGTTCCTCACTGACAACTAGATCCATCCCAGGACTAGGTTCTTTACCCATCTCTTCATCACGATCTATGACTTTAGAACATTCAAGTAAACCAAACGATATTCTCTATTTTGAACGAACAAAATTCAATAAATGCTACATTCAAATGAGATGAAACTTACCAGAAGGATCTTGAGAAGCAAAACAGGTTACAGCTTCATGCTCCATTTCCTTTTCAGCCTATTAAGAATGTTACTGTTCATCACCATGCATGCAAAGCAATTGTATACAATGCAGTCCTACCGTACTCATTACACATTTACCTTTGAACCACCATGAGCAAATGTAGCACTTCTTCCCACAAACATCTAAACATTAAATAATGTAGACTATATTTTAGATTTAAGCAGATAAATATATATGTAAATCCTCTTAACATGAACACAAACTTCCTATAACCCTTCTAACCCTCCTTTGAGAAACGTAAGAACAGCCAACTGCATCTTTTCAAACTGCTGCTCATTCTGCATCACAGGGCACCATAAAATCCTCCAGCTGTCTGCCCTCTTCCACATACATGAGCTAACAGACGCCTAATATAGCTGTGATTGACGGGAAAGAAAGAAATACCCCTCGCCGATTTTGCTCCCTTCTCACTCCCGGCCACGGATGGCTGTGGCAACGCCGTAATCTCCAGAAGATACAGCAAACACTTTTCTGTTTCTCCACTCGGGAGCCAGAAAACTCATTTTATCATCGATTATAAACTGTCATTCTTTTCTAACAGTTTTATATTTTAAAAGTTGTTGTTTTTTTTAAAACAGCATTTCACTGCCACTGCTGGTATATTAATAAATCTGAAAAGCAATCAGAACAGCAGCACACACACTTCTATGGATGGTTCATACCTGCAATGATTCTTCTGGTACAATTTCTAAAATGTTCACTGGATCCACTTTCATCACAAAATCATAGTCCAAAAGCAGTACCTATATGTACACAGAATTTGTAGCCAAGAGTTTATTTTAATAATAATAATAATAATAATAATAATAATAATAATAATAATAATAATAATAATAATAATAATAAGTAATAATAATAAAACAATTTTACAATAAGGTTTTTAATTTCAAACATTAAAAAAAAATGCTCATATGACATTCACAGTAAAAGCTGTGCTTACCAAAGTGGAATCATCAGAAATCTTTAAAGTTTGTGCTCGACACCAACTCTTGTGTACGTGGGACCAGATCACACATTCTGACCCGACTGCATTGCTCTCTGCAGCCCTCCTTACGTTTCCCAAGTCTTTGTGGAAACAAAGAATCTTGAACATGTACATAAACTGTTTGTGTTAAAAAAAAATTTTTTAATAATAATAATAATAATAATAATAATGATAATTCTAGATTTGCATATCTGACACTTGCCTGATTTTATGATCTCATGATCAGACTCAGTCTTATGCCCTTCATATTCTGAAACCGATCCATACACTTTTTCACAGACCTCGTCACAAGACGGACCTTCTGGAGATGCAGCTTCCGCAGTTTCCACTTGGTTCTCATCAGTATACTCCGGAGAACCTGTGAATGCTCCTTTACTCATAAAGCCTGTGGAGTCTAACTGGCATTCTCCGAGAACATCCACAGGTTGACTGGAACGAATGTCTGAAATATCCACATTTACATTTGTATCCTTCACACCAACACTTCTGCCATAATTCTCAAGCTTTTCAATGCCTGCTGAAATCAAGTTGTGATCTTCATCTTGAGAAAATGTCTTGCCCACCGCAACATTTCTTTTATCCAGCATCTCCGTGGATCCAGTTTGCTCCTCATGCTCAGCCAGAGTGCTATTGCATTCTACCTGTATTGTGAGAGGAGAAATGCAAGTGCCATTGTGCAGATACTCCGTGGCTGCACAAAAGGGGTCCTTGGGTCTTACTACAGGTTCACTTACACAGAGAGAGGACGTTTCAGTCACAGTAGTTGAATCCAAGAGTGTCGCAGATGGTGCATTTGCTAGTTCAAATGATGTCCTCTTGCTATTTTGAGTCCAACATTTTTTCATTGCATCATTGATAACAAGTTCCTCACATTCCAATTTAACAAAATGAGGAGTCACCATATCACATGAACTGGCTAACTTCAAAACTGTGACTTTCAAGAGTTGGTCATTGATTAGCTCAAAGAACTGATCAGCTGCCTTGTCGTCCCAAGACCCCTCCAAAACGTTAAAACCATCAAGCTGACAGGCAAATGCCTGAGGAGGTAAATCAGACACCTCAAATGGCAGTGGTCTAAAATCGCTCATTTTAACTTTTGATTCATTTCCATAGTCAACAAACAGAACAGAGAGTGTGTCCTCTTCGACTGAGGTCAGCTTTGCACGATACCACAGTTGGTCCTCATCGAAAAGGGCAATGCATCCACTTCCAATCTGTAGGGTTTCTACATTCAAAGCTCCGCTTTCCAAATTACTACCAATCTTTTGGATTATATCAGAAATCTCCTGCAGCTTTTCTGTCTCTGCATACTGACACCAGAAGAGCTGTGGCCCAATAATGACTGAGGCATATACAGCAATTACCTGTCCAGTCGGTATATCAGAATTTTTATAGGTACACAGATTGAAGTTAGTATCTGGGCTCTTGGGTGCACCTGTTACAGTTATGTTTGCATCTTTGGAGAGAGCAGATCCCAACAGGTCACCATCGACCTCAAGTTTGACCTCCCATACAGAACCTGACTGCTGGATAAATTTACATAAAAACCCATCCGTATTCTTTTCCATTTCAGTTTTGAAATTAGAGGCCACATCACAGTCAACATTTTCCACTCCAGTCAGTGAGCAATGAATGCTATACCTTGGCTGGGAGAACATTTCGTCTAGAATGCATATTTTTGAGACTGAAACTTCAGCAGTATTTCCGAAGTCAATGAATTCTACATCAGCCGTGTCACCGACCGGTGCTTTTCTTACAACTGCACGGTACCAACAGTTATCATCAGGGTACTCTGCGCTAACCAAGTCACCTTCACAGAGGTCACCAGAGTTAACAGGTACATGCTTTGACTGACCATCATTCAACTTTTCCACCAGAGACCAAATATCACTTTCATCTGTTACCAGTTGGACAAAGAAACTCAAAGGACTACTGCAATGCGAGATGAATACTTCAGCTTCCAGACCTGGTTTGACTACTTTTACAGGGAGCTCTGCTTGTTTAAGGACACTTGGTTTGGCATTTTCAGATTCACTATGAGACTCACTGTGAAAAACATGTTGCTTCAACTTTATTGCGGTGATGTCTCTTTTCATGTCCCCATCAAGAAATTTTCCTGAGCTTTCTTCCGAGTCAGCAATTTTCTGAGATCTCCAGTGTTTTTCAGGAGTCCATTGCGGTACTTTTTGTCTTTCAGACACACTATATGACTGATACTGATCCATGACATCAAATTCTTTTACAGTAATTTGCTCATTTCTCTCAACTTCAATGTGAAATTTCTCTCTTATTATTGCATTTACTGGAGTTTTCCCATCATACAGCTCGACAATTAATTTACCAGTTGGTTCTTTGGCTACTATCAATGCTTTCAGCTTGCGATCCATCACAAAATTTTCAAACCAATTATCCACTTCACTTGGAACCTTTTCAGGCACATCAGAAAGCCCACACTCAACTGCTTGCACAGGTATTGCCATAATCCCAGCAGCTTCAACTGGAACTGGTAGGAGGTCTGATTTCTCAACTTGCTGTGTGTCGCCATAATCCACAAAGTGGACTACAACTGGAGGCTTTACAGACTTAAATTGTCCTCTGTACCACAGCCCATCAGTATATTTTGCAAAGCAAACATTTCCAAAGGTTTTTGGACAGTTAATGCTCTGCAGCTGACCGCATAACCTGTTGACTTTATCTGCAAGTTCCTCAATCTGCACAGAATTTCGCTGCAGATGACAAAAGAACTGGTTGACATTTTTCACATAGGTGATGCATACATCTTCTTCAGACCCAGTTTTGATGCTGTGTGAAGAGTAGTAGTACGTATCCAGCCTTAAAGGTGGCAGAGCTACCGTTTTAGATGCACTGTCAGCCAGACCTCTCTGGACAAGAAGTCTGCAGATGCTTTGGAACGGACTCTCCAAATCCACTACATTGAAAATTACTTTCTGAGTGTCACACATCACAGCATATACAGTACACTTCAACACTACACTCATTGAGGCTGCATTGTCCACAAACTCTCGAAACTGCAAGGTAGCATCAGGACTCCAGACTAAAGGAGAATGAGAGACCGGATAGCTCAAGTTATACAAGCAGCATCGGAAAGCTTGTCCTTTCAGCTTAAGGAATTCTGGATCAATGCGGCGAAGGTCGTGAATGGGAACTCTCCTTGTTTCCCCATAATCAACAAACAGTACAGTTACGTTAGAAGCCTGGTGCTTTTGGATGACCAAAGCTCGAGACCACATTCTATTTTCAGGATGACGAGCAACACAGGCAGCTTCCAAAGGAGGCTGAAATTCAGAGTTTGCATAGTACCTCTGGAGATCTTGCATTAGCAGTTTCAGGCATTTTGCATCAGTAGATTTCTGACACCAAAAGTCATTTGGACTCTCGATGTAGGATACTGTAACGTCAAATGAGCTTCCAATTGGAAACAAGTACTCCTTGAAAGCAGCTGTTACCGCAGGTGACTGAGAAACAGCATTTGTCTTGAACTCGTCAGAAGTCTGTACCACTTTAGTGTATGGTGTGACCATAGGTTTATCCATAGCTTCAAAGTCTGCAAAACCTGCACTACAGAGCAGCTTTGAAAAATCTTTTTCTCCATCTGACATAGAATCAATGACCTGGACAAGATGTGTGTCTTGGGACTTTGCAAGTATACGTACATCAAGGACTTTGTCCACAACAGCTTTAGCAAAGAATAATGTGGCATTTAGATCCCATTCTTCACTTCTGGGTTGAATGCCATGAAGAGCACACTTAATTGCCAAGGCTGGTAGGTTTTGATACCTGAGAGGCAACTCGCGAAGGTTGCTACAATCAACCAATTCTTTGTTTCCATAATCCAGGAAGAAAACATCTGCCTTGGACTCAATGACTTCACAAACAGTAGCCCTATAGAATACATCATCTTGAGCTTTGGCCACACAAAGAAGACCAGCTACAGGCTTTCTAATCACTCCACTGGCTCTGGTCTGATCACTATACAGCTCTGTCAGGCCATTCATTAGCAGATCAAACTCAGCAGCATATTTCTGTGTCTGGATCCAAAACTTTGAGGGGCTATCAACATGCTGCACAACAGCCAAATGCTCAGTATTAGGTGACAGACTTTCTGTAAAAATCCCTTTCAAATCCTCAGTTCCTTGTGTCTCACCTTTAACTGAAATCTGGCATCTTCCCATCTTATGCACGGCATAATCTTTAAGGCACCTTGAATCCATTAAGCACTTCTCTTTTGAGCCAAATAATTTGTTTATATTAGTGTTTTCATCTCCATAGAGTGTGACGTAGTGGACACCCTCTGAGAGGCTCTGATACTCAAATCTGGCAATAACAGTTCTGTTGAGCAGTAAGGATTTCAGATAATCAATCTGTGAAACTGTCCAACCAACACCTCGATCAATAACTCCATGAAGAGAGCAAACATAAGTCACAACAGGCATTCGAAAGAATTCTGGGGCCAGTGGTCTAACATGATCTACTTGAACAAATTGTTTCTTGCCATAATCCACATGCAGCACCTCAACTACATTGCTGGTGGACATGACCTGCTGCAAAACAGAGCGATACCACTTTCCATCAGTTCCTCTTGATGCACAAGGAGCCCCCAAATTTTCAGGTCTTGCAAAATGAGATCCAATTGTTCTTTCATAATGCCGAGTTATCTGCTCTGTCAGTTTCTTGAGTTCCTGGGAGAAAACCTTTAGCTGACAGAAGACACGCAGGGGATTGTTTACCTCTGTGACTAGCACAGTCTCAGTGGTTTCAGCTTGTAGCTCTGGATACATGTAACACAGCTGTTTCTTGATTTGTACAAGTGGTTCATATCCCATGGATGCAGACCTCAACGGGTCTACAGAACCAGCATCGGACTGTAAAGACCTTGAAACAAAGTCTTTGAATTCTTCACTTGACAATTTCTTTGCAAATCCCATCTCATGCATTTGCCTAGACAGACATGGAATATCAAGCAGAAATGCACGCTGGGGTATAGCAAAATCCAAAACACAGGCAGTAACTGCTCTCCCACAGAATGATTTCATAAACCCCAAGGCCAATTTTGACCATCTATTTTCAGTAGACAATGGCAGGACATTGGAAAGAATGCAAAATTCAACTTCAGGAGGCAGGTTGAAAAAGTCAGTTTGGCCCCACGCCAAAAGGCTTTTATGAGCCCGAAGTGTTCTGCCTTCATCAATAAGGAACACGTCGTAGTGAGTATCATTCCTTGACACTATACGGGCTCTGTACCATGTTTCATAGACCCGTACAAGACATAGGTCACCAGGCTTGCCTTCTCCATCATGAAATACTTTTTTGGGGTACTGAATCTCTTTCTTCATTTGTTGATATGCAAGTTTCTGATCCTGGACAAAATTTCCCCAAAACTCTACTAGAACACAGAGAGGGTTCACGTTTACTCTGGTAATGAACACAGTTACAGTTGAGCCAGGTGATGGGAGGCCAGGAATTGAACACATTGTGCCGTTTTCCAGGTTTCAGATTTTCAAATATTTCAAGAAATTTTCAATGACTGATGACATGGCACCTACAAAGAAAAAGCAAAAGAGCACATTTGAAAAGTACACCTTTTGATGTAGGCCTGTAATCAAGAACATAAGAGTTTAATGTTTTAAATCAGAAAATAAAAGACCAGTGCAATATCTGGGGTTAGGGCAGTGGCTCCCAAACAACCCAAATAGGCATTATGAATTTCTGTCACATGACCCCAAGCCTAGACCTTCCCACATTCTTTTTCCCATTCCATATACATCATTGTTGTTCTACTGTAACATTTGAACATTTTATTGCATTAGTGACGTGGAATGTGAGTGACTAAAAACCATATATTCTGGTGTATAGTTATAGGAAAATTCAAACCTTCTAACATTACAGGATCCAATATTCATAGTCAGATATCTGACCCACCTTTTTTTTTTTTTTTTGCTGGTATTGGTCAGATAATAATACTGGGTATCGGATTGTTGCCCAGTCTCATTTTCGCAGCAAAACACGCCTGAATATGTGCCTCAACTGATTAAAATATTCAACATGATAAAAGCATAATAACTGAAACTTAAGGACACAGTGTTTTTGCGATCCAGTCTTAGCAGCGTATAATGCAACAAAAGCTGTGCATTAGAATCTAGCAAAATTAAGCAAGGCTAATTAAACATTAGCTCTTCTGCCAAGACTTGCCAGGACAAAATTCCCACCCCACCTACCTCAACCATCTCAAAAACTACACAAAAAGACCTGAAATTAGGCAAAAAAAAAAAATTCAGGTATTGAAAAGGGAGATGCATTTTTTTTTTTTTTTTTAAATTCTTTACACTGGAAACAAGCTCATCAAGGTTCACATGCAGACCTAACAGAATAATAAAAGTAGTCATATACACTGTATGGACAAAAGTATGTGGACACCTGACCATCACACCTATGAGTTTGTTGGGCATTTTATTCCAAAACCACTGAGCTCTTCAGTCCGACCCATTCTACTGCCAATGTCTGTCTATGGAGATTGCATGGGTGTGCTTGATTTTATGCACATGCTAGTAATGGGTGTGGCTAAAACACCTGAACTAGTGCAAGTGTTTGCTTCTGACATTAAAGAATTGAGGAAGAAAGAATCACTCCGCATAAAGACCTGTTCCCTAAATATCCTATTACAAGAAAACCACCAAATAGGAGTTTCCTATTGGAATGGCAAAGCCAATACTTTTGTTTTTTTGTATACTGAAGACATTTGGATTTGAGATCAAAATATGAATGAGACAACAGATCAGAATTACAGCTTTCATTTCCTGATATTATTCACCCATTTTTCCAAGTGATCAAATATACCTGAAGATGTGACTGACAGGTGTTTCTTGTTCCCTGGGTGTACCCTGTTAGATTGACTGTTTAAACAGTTAATAGCTCTGAATGTCTGAATCCACTGCCAAGGCCGTCACATCCTCTGAGACTACGTAGACCAGACATCACGACAAAAAGCCCACCACAAGCTGTACAGAAACTCTGCCCTACACTGCACCACCATGCATGTCCCAACCCACCACCACACCTACATCACCAGAACTGGGAGAGATCGCTCATCTACTCACCACTGTGTACAACAAACTACTCACACAGGTCTGATTCAGGGGCAGGACATCTCAAAAGAACAATACAAAGCTCCCAACTAATGCCATCCCGTCTTGCTGGGGAAGGTAAAAATAGGTTAGGGGATGATGCTAAATACGTTTTGGGACACTTTCGGGTTGATAATTTCATTATCTGTAAAGGCATGCAACGTTATCATTAGCAGGGAATGGAAACGTCAAGCTTATAATAGCAATAATATTTACAATAGTTAATTTCAACATTAACATTAACTGAAGCTCTTGACCTTGTATCTGCATGATTTTATGCATTGTGCTGCATTGACTGATTGGATAACTGCATAAATGAGCAGGTGTACAGGTGATCCTGAGTGTTCCTGAGTGAGTGTGTTTAAATCCTCACCTCTCCTTTTATTTTATTTTTAAAAACTGAGGACAGTAGTCGTGATGTACCTTTTATTTAACACTGTTACACAGTATCCGAGCCTGATCGTTTTCATTTTAGAAGTAATTCTTTACATGTTGTGAGGAATTGCACTATACTAAAAATTAGTTTGATTTTCAAGGTACTTTGGCCTTAATGGTCTCTGTTAATCTTTTTCTTGGAGGTTATGCTTCCTTGTAAAGCTATGCAGTATTTTCATTAATAGGGAAATTAGTCTGGTTATTCACTAACATGGGAAGGCCAGGGTTAGAAACTGTACTGCAGCCAGCCAGTCGAGGGCCTCACAGACATTTCGGCTTCACTTTTAAAACTGTTACGACTTCCACCTATTTATACAGTCATTGATTAAGACCCATCCAGTGCTGCCAACTAAGAGACTGTCACTTTTTAAGACCCCTTTTGCGAATTTAATTTAAAAGGGAGCCTAGTGACAAATTTTGAGGCTTCCTGAGCACACGTTAGTGACTGTCCTGAACTTAATATGGCTCTCCAGCTCACATCACAGCTGCTGTTATACGAGTTGAAAGAGCAGGTTCATGCCACTCACCATCAGTGTGTAAAGCCTTACTGTGTTGTGCTTGTGACCAATCACTGATCACTACCGTTTGTCCCAAGCTCACACTTCTTCGTTTTAAACTCTCTTCTTGGAGATGTTTACAAGTAATAAAAGTGAGTAATCAGTTCCTTCAGGACTGCTCACCTTTCACGACTACTCACAGTCACTGCTTCTTTTTGTCTGCGTCCTTCATAAAAACTACAGTACTTTGTAAACGCATCAAAATGTAGTTTGACACTGGATACGATGTCCACCCATATATACAGTCAGTGATCCAGACCCATCATTCACCACACAAACTTAAACTGGTCTGACATTCAGATTGTCCAAGTCTTTCCAAACTTACTTAGTCATATCCATTGCTCCAGAACAGGCTACAGGATTCAGGACTTCACCTCTAAACAGCAAAAACAAACGAATGAAAGAATGAGTACATAATGAAATGAAAAGAAGAGAAAGAATGAGTGCATGAATGAATTGTGGTGATGCTGAGAAACACACTGCATGTGTACCTACTGCAAATCCTCTCACTAAAAAGGTGATATTGTCTTCACTAGCAGGCACTGACTAGTTTATTATATGTATAAATAGGTTTATAAGGCTTTGTTAATGAAGTACATTTACAGCTACAAGTGATCTGATCACTGCTCAGTCAGCTGCAGTTCACCTGCTCCACACTGTTCATACTGCACATGGCCTTTGCTAAAGTAGTCTGTTTACTACACAAGAACTGTACGCCAAACTAGTAAAGTCTATATTACCATTAAACAAGCCGAAAGTACTAGTCTAATACTAAATTAACCTGCATCATTACCAGTAGATTACAATTTTAAATCATCATCACAGAGGTCAAGTTGCCCCCAAATCTGTAGCTTTGTGTTTGGCAGCTCGTCTAAACTGACTCTATCCACCTAACTGCGTTTCTCTACTAGCTGATTGCCTTACAGTGTGAGATTTTAACCACCAACAGCTACTAGTTATCCCGATGGTTAAATAACAGAACTCAGTATTAACCCCTGAACATACAACCCGCCATTTTATCTGCACCATCTTACCTCAGGTCTTCTCTACAGAAGCGCCAGCTCTCAGCCGTTTACTAGCTCTCAATTTACAGCCTAAATACTTCAGTTATTTTCCACTAATGGCCTCTGAGAATATACAGGACTATTTAGTTTAAAGGATTAATCGCTTGTTAAAGCACAGCTCAGCGTTAGTTGTTTTGTTTTAAGTTGTGTTGCTCAGCTAGAAGATGCTAAACTAAAGCCTTCCTTGGCGCCTCTCATTTGAAGCCCCTCCTTCCGCCATTTTGTGAAAACCAACAGCTACTGATTACTTACGGATTCATTTATTTGCTATGTTTTATACTGTTTAAAGAAACAATCAAAGTAGCAAATGTAAACTAGTATAAGCAGAGGTGTAGCTAGTTTAAAATATTTTATCCAGATGTTTATTCTTTGCTGGTTAACATACACCGATCATATAGGCATTGTTTTTGCGCATTAATTCCACTATACTGGCGAAAATATCGGCTATCAGCTGCTATGATGTGATATTAACCAATCAACTGAATTAATACAGATCACACACTGCTGATTTTATTTAGCATACTTCCTCACCACTGAGTATAAAACAGCCGCTCTTCCTGAAACCACGCTTACTACCGAAACTTTGAGGGGCGCGGCTTTTAGACGCTTAGCGGTAATAACGCCTAAGGTGAGCTCCTACATAACCAAAGCAACCAAACTTTCAACTAAACAATAAATAAATAAATAAATAACCCACAAAAATTCAGTATTTATGAGTGTGCAGACTAAACGTTGTTATAGTCTTTTACATTTACAAAATGGCGGGTTGTATGTTCAGGGGTTAATACTGAGTTCTGTTATTTAACCATCGGGATAACTAGTAGCTGTTGGTGGTTAAAATCTCACACTGTAAGGCAATCAGCTAGTAGAGAAACGCAGTTAGGTGGATAGAGTCAGTTTAGACGAGCTGCCAAACACAAAGCTACAGATTTGGGGGCAACTTGACCTCTGTGATGATGATTTAAAATTGTAATCTACTGGTAATGATGCAGGTTAATTTAGTATTAGACTAGTACTTTCGGCTTGTTTAATGGTAATATAGACTTTACTAGTTTGGCGTACAGTTCTTGTGTAGTAAACAGACTACTTTAGCAAAGGCCATGTGCAGTATGAACAGTGAGGAGCAGGTGAACTGCAGCTGATTACTCACTTTTATTACTTGTAAACATCTCCAAGAAGAGAGTTTAAAACGAAGAAGTGTGAGCTTGGGACAAACGGTAGTGATCAGTGATTGGTCACAAGCACAACACAGTAAGGCTTTACACACTGATGGTGAGTGGCATGAACCTGCTCTTTCAACTCGTATAACAGCAGCTGTGATGTGAGCTGGAGAGCCATATTAAGTTCAGGACAGTCACTAACGTGTGCTCAGGAAGCCTCAAAATTTGTCACTAGGCTCCCTTTTAAATTAAAGTCGCAAAAGGGGTCTAAAAAGTGATGGTCTTTTAGTTGGCAGCACTGGATGGGTCTTAATCAATGACTGTATAAATAGGTGGAAGTCGTAACGGTTTTAGAAGTGAAGCCGAAATGTCTGTGAGGCCCTCGACTGGCTGGCTGCAGTACAGTTTCTAACCCTGGCCATTCCCAAAGCTAATGAGTGGTATTTATGGATGTAACTGTGGTTCTGTAAACACTGGATAACACTGTTGAACACCTGGCTCTCCTCTAGCACGCAGGACCTGCACATGTATGAATTAAATAGGAATTAAATCATGTTGATCAAGGAGCCAGCTAACAAAAAAAATAGTCAGTGTGGACGTTACAGTCAGTCTGCCCTAAAGCTCACTAGTTAAGTGTCATTTCTTCTAGGTCAAAAAATATCATGTATGATTTTTATTTTTAGACTGGATCACAGTTTATGATTTTTTTTTTCCATGTTTGTTTTTAAGGCTACTTTGCAAGTTAGTGAACAGAGCAACCAGACTAATTTCCCTATTAATGAAAATACTGCATAGCTTTACAAGGAAAGATAACCTCCAAGAAAAAGATTAACAGAGACCACTTAGGCCAAAGTACCTTATCAAACTAATTTTTAGTATAGTGCACTTTTATTCAGTATTGCCGAGCTCTCAGGCCTGCTCAGGACAAGTAATTTCGGAGACTCCAAGCTCTCTGCACACTGTACTGTACCTATCTTACAGATGACCCAAGCTATCCAAAAGAAAATGTCAAATTTAGCCAAACATCTTGCTGACAAACATCCCGACCTTCACCCCTAGCCAACAGGTTGGTTAATTGTCCTGTATACGATATCATTATGATGAAAGTCTTTAATGGGATAGCCACTATACGTCAGGCTAGCTTTTCTAACACTACTCGTAAAATGCTGCATCACAGTATTTTCGAGAGAGTGCACGTTGTTTGGTTAACTTTATCTTCATTATAGTATTGTAGAGTTACTTGTTTCTCTTGTTCATCACTTTTTAATGGGTTACAGACACAAATATGTTAGATATGTTTATATAAGATACAAGAATATTAGTTATAAAAATATCACATGGAAGATAACAGTACAATACAATTTCACAGTAACAGCAGTGAAATTAACTATTATGATTATTATGGGTATTATAAGCTTGACATTCCCATTCCCCGCTAATAATAATAATTTAATTATCTATAAACTCATGAAGCATTATCGTCTCAAAAGCGTCCCAAAACACATTTTAGCACTGGCTATGTGCCTAAATCTTTTAAACTAGCAGTTATCAAAACCCTGATTAAAAAACCTGATCTCAACCCTGTCAGTTATCCAACAATAGGCCAATATCAACTATAGGCCAAGATCAGACCTCTCCAAGATCCTCGAAAAGGTTATGGCACAGCAGTTATACTAATACCTACATAGGAATAACATTCATGAAAATGTATCAGTAAGGATTTAGGCCTCATCATAGCACAGAGACAGCGCTGGTTAAAGTGGTAAATGACTTACTACTGGCCTCTGATCAGGGTTGTGTCTCCTTGCTTTTGTGGCTTGACCTTTCGTGGAGCTTGATCATACTATTCTCCTCGATAGACTGGAAAATGTAGTAGGTATTAAGGGAATGGCCCTTTCCTGGGTCAGGTCTTATTTGACTGATCGTTATCAGTTTGTAGATGTAAATAGTTACTTCTCAACACATACTAAGGTAAAGTTTGGTGTTCCACAAGGTTCTGTTTTAGGCAAAGTTTTTCATAAACATGGTATTAGCTTCCACTGTTGTGCATAGTTACATCACAGGTGTAGTTGTACTAGGACTAGCTTTCTTTCATCTCAGAAATATTGCTAAGATAAGAAATATAATGTCACTACACGAAGTGGCTGGCTGCTTTATGTCCTATGGTGCCCTCATGTCTGTTACCTTCTGGCTCTCCTTTTAGTTATGCTGTAGTCCCTGCTGGCACTCTGCACGCAAAGTACATTGTCCTCAACCATTATGGAACAAAAGCTTACCTAACTCTCTCTCTCTCTCTCTCTCTCTCTCTCTCTCTCTCTCTCTCTCTCTCTCTCCACATGCTACTCCTGAGATACCAGTGATCCTGACCCTCATGGTGCCGCTTGAGGTCCATGGAAATGGCTTGAGGATCTCACATAGGGAGTTGTGATGGCTTGGGACTGCGATTGCTTTGGGGCTGCGGTTGCCGCGAGCAGTTTTGCACTCAGTGGACTCCATCAGTGGACAGTGGATAGGTTCAACAAACCAAACTTCATGTGAAAACTGTAATGAATTTATTGGTTGCACAATTGCACTATTTGTCCATGTAGTACACAGTTACAAAGGGGATCTATTTATAATCACACTATTCGTTATCACCCAGATGAGGGTTGGTTCCCTTTTGAGTCTGGTTCCTCTCAAGGTTTCTTCCTCATATCGTCTCAGGGAGTTTTTCCTCACCATCATCACCTGTGGCTTGATCATTAGGGATAAATTCATACATTTATAATTTATTTTGATTTAATTTTAATTTAACTTGAATGTATTTATTTCTGTAAAGCTGCTTTGTGACATTGTCATGACATGTCCATTGTTAAAAGCACTACACAAATACAATTTAATTCAATTCAATATTTACCATCATCCCCTAAACTATTTTTACCTTCCCTGGGACAACGGGATGGCATTAGTTGGGAGCTTTGTATTGTTCTTTTGAGATGTCCTGCCCCTGAATCAGACCTGTGTGAGTAGTTTGTTGTACACAGTGGTGAGTAGATGAGCGATCTCTCCCAGTTCTGGTGATGTAGGTGTGGTGGTGGGTTGGGACATGCATGGTGGTGCAGTGTAGGGCAGAGTTTCTGTACAGCTTGTGGTGGGCTTTTTGTCGTGATGTCTGGTCTACGTAGTCTCAGAGGATGTGACGGCCTTGGCAGTGGATGGTCTTGGACTTGTCTGTGGATCTCAGCAGTGGATTCTGCTTGCTTGGTTCTCCTGTTGTCCGGATGAGGAGGAATGTGTGTGTTTCTCCCTAAGGACAGGTCTTTTGAGAGTTTTGGCGAACACTCTCATTCCTTTCTGGTTGGGGTGTAGTCCATCATACAGGTGCCAGAGTCAGATGGAGGTGTAGTGAGCCTCTTGTGATCTCCGTGTTGGTTTGGTTTTTTCACAATTGCAAGTGCTACATCGTTTCTGGCAGTATAGTGGACATGACTACTTTGGTGTTTGGGAATAGTCTGGATGCTCTGAAACCAGATCCTTTTTTTTCTCCACACTTTGGTAGAGGTTAATCTTGGTTCCAGAACTTTTGTGGCTCATCTCTGTATTTCTTTGAAAATTCCAATCAGCCCTTCTGATTCTTACTGCTGATGAGTGGTTTGCATCTTGTGGTATGGCCTCTGTTTCTGCTCTCGAAGTCTTCTTCAGACGGTAGGTTGTGATACTCTCACCCCTGCCTTGTGGAGGTTGTTTTTGATGTCACTGTCTTGTTTTTTTTTTTTTTTTTCTCAACACAGCTGTGCCAATTCTGTGGTTGTATTTTGATGAGGCATCTGACCTCTGTGGTCATCTCCAGCTTTCTCAGCAGGCCATCATGTCCCTCATCGCTGCATTAAAGTCTGATTCCAACCATGGGTGGGAAAGGGACATTGAAGTCCTTGTCTTCCTCTACTGGCTTGCCCATGCAGCATCATACATGGTGGTGTCACGGGCCTTTGACATGCTTAAATCCTCTGTGCACCACATAGTGCACAGAGTGAGCAAGGCAGTCACTGGTATTTTGAAGAAGGTGATTGCTTTCCCCACTGCAGATGACCTGGAGGCAGTAAGAGCAGGTTTTGCCAAGCTGACTGGGTCTCCAGCTTTCCCTGTGGCAGCTCGAATAACAGACGGCTGTCATATCCACATTAAACCATCAGCAAGTAACTCCAAATGTTACTTCAACAGGAAGCTGTTTCACTCAGTCCAGCTGCAGGCCATCACCGACCACCAGGGGAAATTCCTTGACTTCTTTGTTGGGTATCCTGGGTCTGTCCATGATGCCAGGGTGCTGAAGAAAAGTCCTGTGTACACGGGCAGGCTGTACCCTCCTGCAGGAAGGTGCCTTCTCAGCGATGGCGGCTGTCCTTGCCTGAGTGCGCCCATCAGCCTCATGACCCTGTACTGAGAGTCTGTACAGAACTCTGTGAAGGCTTGCTTCAACAGCAAGCTGTCTCGTGCAAGGAACATCGTTGAGGGAACCTTTATGATGCTTAAAACATGCTGACGCTCCATTTTCTTCAAAGCGTTGGAAGTGAGCCCTGCCTTTATGCCAGAGGTCGTTGCATGCTGTGCAGTGCTCCACAATCTGTTTTCTCAGTGGGGACATTATTGAGCCAGAGGTTGTGGAGGAGGCGGATGACGACCCCTCTGAATGTGTATCTAGCCACAGTTCCGTGATGGAGCGCCTTGTATTTTTTTTGGGCTGTGGTTCAACAGGCCTCCTTTTCCTTGTTGGAATGTACTCTTCATCAGTGCTTATCTCATCATCATCACTGGCCACCTTGTCAACCTGTTGCCCTTGACCATACTGTGCCTGACCAATCATTTCTTCAGCCAGCAGCAGCTTGAAGTCAAAATACTGCAGTCTCTCCTTCTCTGGTCTCCCAGAGACCTCGTGGTGTGACCTGTACTCGATCTAGCTGTTTGTGGCCACCAGGTCAATAAAAATGCAGGACCGTATGGATGGTCCATTTTCTTGTGCGGCTTGACATCGGGTAAAGGCTGATAATGCGGTTGCACAAGTCAACACCCATGTTTTTGTTGTACTCAGCCACAACAGCAGGTCTAGGTAACATGGCGCTTCTCTTTTGCTGACCGTCTCAGCCAGCAGAACTGCCTTATTGTCCTGCCACTTTGTCACTGCAACCTCTGATGGTTTTCTGACAACCCTTTCGGATGCACCTTTTCCTTGTTTTTGTAGTTTTGTACTTTTGACTTGCACAGTGCAGGGATTCTATTCTTCATAATGGTCCCTGTTCCCAGGAGAGGTGAAATACCTGTCAAGGTACAGGTGTGTTCCGCTTGGAAAACACTGCATTTCCTCCAATTCCCAGCTACTGGTCAGTGAATGTATTCCGGTCCCACTAGTTCCACTAGTGTTGATGCATTTAAAGTTCATTCTGTTTTGGGGATATTTGCATGCTTTACATTCACTGTCCACTTTAATAAGAACACCTATACACCTGCCCATGCAGTTATCAAACCAGCCAATCATGTGGTAGCAGCACAATGCATAAAATCATGTAGATACAGATCAAGAGCTTCAGTTAATTTTCACATCAAACATCAGAATGGGGAAAAATGTGATCTCCGTGACTTTAATCATGGCATGGTTGTTGGTGCCAGATGGGCTGGTTCGAGTATTTCAGAAACTCCTGGGATTTTCACACACAACAGTCTCTAGAGTTTACACAGAATGGTGCAAAAAACAACAAAAAAACATCCTGTGAGCAGAGAGTCTGCAGGCTGAAACACCTTGTTGATGAGAGAGATCAGAGGAGAATGAGCAGAGAAGTCTATAGTAACTCAAATAATCACTCTTTACAACCATGGTGAGCAGAAAAGCATATCAAAACACACAACACATCAAACCTTGAGGTGGATGAGCTACAACAGCAGAAGACCACATCAGGTTCCACTCCTGTCAGCTGAGAGCAAGAATCTGAGGCTATCATGGGTACAGACTCACCCAAAGTGGGCAGCTGAAGAATAGAAAAAGACCAGGTGATGATTTTTTTTTTTTCCAGTCTTCAACTGTCCAGTTTCAGTTTCATCATGCTGAGATGCTTTTTTGCGCACCACAGTTGTTAAAAGTGATTATTTGAGTTTCTATATCCTTCCTGGCAGCCAAACCAATTTGGCCATTTTCCTCTGACCTGTTTCATATTTTTCCTTCATTTTTCTCCCCGTCCTATAGCAAACGTTTGTACACGTTGACCTGGTTCTCGTTCTTTACAATTCCTTAAGTCAGAATTTCAGTAAAATAAACACATTGTGAGTTTCACAAAACATCTTTTATTCCCCAGTTTTTTTTAATTGCCCAGTTATTTCCTTTTCAAAGACATGAGTAAAATGAATAAAAAGAAAGTAAATGTAAACCATATGTAAAATA
>CM074992.1:1307426-1324109 GCA_037576825.1 Pangasius krempfi | reverse complement strand
TGGCTAAATGCTGCTAACTGACTGGACATATATACACATCTCCAAGAAACTCTGAGCGTCCATACTAGAGAGAAGTTCACAAATCTTGAATTTGAATTGCAGTTACTTTAAACTTCGACAGTAAAATTAATTTGTCTTTATTCTGAGCATGGTGTAGCTCACTGTGAAGTGATCGGAGTTTCTTCGTATAGTTTCAGTTTGAAATGTCTGTTTCATAATGCTTCAAATTAACCTCCTGGCTCAATTATACTGACATTCAGTGACTTTGAAGAGCAATTACTTCAAAATTCTACAGTAAAATGAATTCATTTCTATTGTGAGCATAGAGGAGCTCAGTGTGAACTGATTTGTGTGGGTTTGATCCTCTACAAATTTGAAACTGTCAAAATAACTGACTGGTTTAATTATTCTGACAGATCCAGTGACTTTGAAGAGCAATTACTGTAAAATTCTACAGTAAAATAGAAATGAATTCATTGTGAACATGGAGTAGTTCAGTGTAAAGTGGGTTTGAGATTAAGTGTCAGACGTCCTCTGTGAAATGAATCATCAATACTTTTTTAAAAAATTATTTATGGTTTTATGTATAATAATTTTGAAAAAATAAGTTTTTAAAAAATATATATATATAAAATATATACATATTATATAATTTTTTTCCCCCATTTTTTAAATGTAAAATATTTTATTTATTTAAAATGGTCATTTCATAGAAGGTTGTGCAGGAGCTCGCTTTTGGATGCTATTACCACTAAGCGTCTAAAAGATGCGCCCCTCAAATGTACATGCAGGTAGATTAACCGTGGTTTCAGGAGGAGCAGCTGCTTACCCGCAGTACAGGATTGTGACTAATGTTTAGTCCCACTCCCACATTGTAGTGTTTTTCCTGCTCTAACACACCCACTTGAACTCAGGAAGGACTGTTAATTAGCTTTAATCAGCTGAAGCAGGTGTGTACGACGGGGGAAGTCCAACACCAGGGTTGGGAATGTGTGCTGACAGGCTGAATGTGGTGTGTTAGAAAACACAAATGCCTACAGATGTTTTGAACCTCCTGGAGTTGACTTTGACATCTGTGCTCTACAGTATTCTTTTTTTTTTTTTCCTGCTTACATCCGGATACTCAAAATTGATTTTTAACAAAAAAAAAAAAAAAAAACTCCCAAATCCTAGGTCTCGTGTCTCTTCTTCATTATGAACTGGACCAGGAATGACTTTTTTTTTTAGTAAACAATGAACAAGCTTCAGTTACATTCAACACCCAGTTTCTAATCTGCGCAAAGAGTAATGTATGAAAATATAAAAATCTAACCAGTAAAAGCTTCAGCCTAGACTAGACTTAATATAGACTTAATGTCCATTGTTAAATGCACTATACAAATAAAACGGACCTGACTATAGGTGACATTTAGGATTGTGTTGTTAGATATAGTTTGTAAAGCACACATTCCACTAACAAGACGGACATGATTTATTCATTAATTCACAATAAAGCCCAATTTACATACCAGACATTTAATACCAAAAGTCAGCAAAGATGCAAAATAACCTTCCGGTAGTACAACACATGTACGAATAAAAAGCTTTATAGCAGGGGAAAAAAATGTCTTAATAGCTCAATGTTTACTAAATAAAAGTTAAGGTAAATTAGCTGTACAAAAGGTGAGGTTTATTTTCATTCTCGTTGAAAAGGGGTCATTTGGGGAGCAGAGGGATAACGATAGGGATCGTGTTACTTTGGGGGATCCGTATTTATGCCATATTTCTCCTTGAGAAGCTTCAGCTGCTCTTCTTTTTTCTTTGTGTCCATTTTCTGGAATGCCTGAAAGAGAAAAAAAAACAAAACAAAAAAAAAACAGTGTAACCAAAGTTTACACACCCGTTATAGCCAAGCATATTTCTGCATTAGTGCTCAGCAGCAGATGCAGAAGATTAAATAAACCAGTTTATACTTCACAGGTAAATTCAAACATACTCTGTTCGCATTGTAGTACAAAACAACCAGGTATCTGTTGCAAACGTTGAATCCAGAAAGGTGGTCACAGGCGTTCTTAGCATCAAAGATGTCCTCATAGACTACGTAGGCAGTTCCCCTGGTCTCTGGTGTGTTCCCACTGCAAGCACACAATTTATTATTGTTCATTCACATATATAATATTTAAAATAAATAAATTAATTAATTCACACTAGTATGTCCAGACATTACTTTGTTGTAATAAACTCTAGTTAATTCATTCTTTTAAACATCACTGGAAACCATCCAGCTGTCAGAATGCAGAAGATGCATTTTACCCAAACTGTAAGTGAGGCAGAAAACAATCCCAGCATATAACTGGAGATCTACGTTTTCAAAGCGAGTTCATGACCTTAATGAAGCAGAAAGCTCAAGAAGTAAAGACTTGGAGCGAAAAAAGGACAAGTTAGCCATAGCAACGTATGCAGGTCTGAGTAAGCCTTCCACAGAAGCACAGCGTGCACACATGAGCGCTAGGCTTGAGATGAGTGACGATAGTGATCGTGATGGCCATCGAGTCAGACGACTGACGACTCTCTCATGTTCTCCTGTTTTGTATCCTGTATAAAACCTTAATGACCAACAAAACATCTCTCTCTCTCTCTGATGCATCTTAGCTTCACTTGCCCGTGCTGCTGAACAGATAAAGCTGTGAATGTCTTCACTCTCAAAACATGAACGGGGTTTAAGTTAAGAGAACAGCGTGTAGTTTATCAGGGCGACTTCACTACACAGCAGTTCAGAACAGCTGCTGTTCACCACATGCACGTGTAGTTAATTCTATTAAAAGATTTGCTAAATTATTATTTTAAGAAAATACACATCCTGCCATTACAAACACTTCCCAACCGTTATGGAAATTAAATATGACAAAATGAGTACATGAGTTTCAGGTATTTTGTTTGGCAGTTGAGTTGGAAATTTTGCTGAAGGCTGATATTATAAACAGTTAAACAAAGCTACCTCTAACGCCACTCTAAACGAGACACTAAACCGCAGGCTGACATACGAATCTCTTTGCTCACAACTCGCTGATGATATTTAATCATTTTAAATTAAATCTGGAACACAAAGTGTGTGTGTGTGTGTGTGTGTCACAATAGGAGCTTTTTTGTGACTTTTTTTTTTTTACTTTGTCCACTGCTTTTATTCAGCAGTAATGCACTGATCTAAGACACTGGAGCCTCTCGTTGTGACTCTTCAGTGTGTCTGATCTACTCAAGCTCTTGAATTACATACACATGCATTCAGAAGTAATGAAGTGGCACAGAAGAGAGTCAGGGACAGTAATTAACATTCGTGCTTTCTGAAGAGAAAATGCATCTTGGAGAATCATCTTGTATAAACAACTGGACTACGATTAAAACGATTCAAACTACTTCAAAACATGAACCGGGAACTCACACTCTAATCTGCCGAATTGGTCCATATTTCCCAAAGATGTCGTACATTTCCTCTGCTGTGATCTTGTAGGGAAGGTTTCGTATGTACAGAATCCTGTTCACCTCTGGAGGTAAGCGAATCTGAGGAGAGGAAACAGGAGCAACATTACGACAATCCGGTGACGAATTAATGCCATTAACCCTCTGTCCAGGCTCTAAGAATGGATATATCGCGAATTCTGTGGCACACTGAAGGTGTTAATTATCACTGTGAAGGCTTGATATTTCTCACCCAGTCTTCTGCTGTTGTCCTGCTCTACAGTCTTTCAGAGGAGCTACTGCACTTATGTGTTTGTGGACTCACAAGGCTTCATGACTGATTCTTTTAGAATACTTATTCCTCATTAGCTTTCAATTAGTAAGTCAGGACACTTCAGTTAGGCTGCAGTTTAACAACATCAATTATTCGACAGAGTCTAACAGGTTAGTGACTAGGAGACTAGCTAACAAGCTAACTACCTCGCTACAGTCTTACATAGAGCGGAAGTACACAAACAACTCGCAAAAAGTAAAACTTTACGGATTAAACTGTACTTACATTCGCTCGCTTGGCCGCCTGCATCGCCATGGCTGGAACTTTTTCCTCGAAAACACCTCAAACTTTAAGAAAAAAGCTTTAAAACGTCGCACTTATTTTCACCAGCGGCCCGTTTACGCAATTTGTAATATCTTATGGCGCACAACAATGACGTATTTCCTGAGCCATGTCCGTGAGTTCCGGTGTTCCGGAGAATCAAGTCCCCCTATTTTCGCTTCAGTGCGCATGTGCGGAGTCATGACGCGTTCAGCTGCTGCTTTATCATGTGTTAGTTTACAGCAGCGGGGAAACACACGACCAAGAATAATACACAATAATAAAATAAATTATATTCGCTACAATATTTTATTTTTAATAAAATAAATAAAATAAATATATTCCGCCTACTGAAGTTTGATTGACATCCCCTCATTAACATGAAATAAATAAGAGGGGAAAAAAAGAAAGGAAAGGAAAGTTTCAGTTTCATTTCCCCAACCTTTTAATTATATTAATTATTTGTTTATCTCTTTTAATGACATTTAATTATTTATATATTTGTTTATGCAGGGATTTGTTTATTTGTTTGTTTGTGTATTTATTTGTGTATTTATTTATTGATTGTTTTTGCAGGTGTAAATATAGCCGAGATCACACACAGCCCTTGTCTGTAGCTGATGTGTGGTGATTTATTCAGGTTATAAATCAGGATTGTAGCTTGGAAGTGGCTGCTGGTTAACATGTAGTCATAATGAGGTTAATGAGGTTCACTCACTACTTCACAATCATTCCTTCTTCTGACAGCAGAAACAGAAAAATATCTAAATGATAACAGCTTTATTGGGAACTCGGCTGTTTTTTTATCATAACACAGCATGTGAGCACAGAGAGGAGGAGAGAAGCAAACACGTGTCTTTTTTATTTTAACTGGTTTTTACAGTTTTACAAATACAGCCAGGGATACATTAAAAGAACAAAATAATTAAATACAAAAGATAAAAATAAACAACAGTAAGGTTATATTACATAAAATGATCAAAATGTTTACATACATTAACACATTTTACAGCTTTCTTATTTTTCAGTTTTGATATTGTGTTTAGGTGTTATTGAATTTCTGTCTTCAAAATTAAAAAACAAAGGTTTATTTCCCCCATTTACACTGATGTATACTAAATTTAGCTAATAGAAGCAGCAAATTAATTAAATAATAATCCTTATGATAAGACATGGCATAAGAGAAAAACAAAAAAACAAAAGTGACCTCAAAGTGCAGATATTCAGGAGGAAAGTTTTTCTTCTGTGAGGTCAAAGGCTGATGTTTAATCTCAGTGGTTAAGACGTTGGACTTCTGATTGGAAGGTTATGAGTTCAAATCCCAGCACTGCCAGGCTGCTACTGCTGGGCCCTTGAGCAAGGTCCTTAACCCTCAACTGCTCACTTGTATAAATGAGATAATTGTAAGTTGCTCTGGATAAGGGCTTCTACCAAATGTGTAAATGTGTAAAATATATGCTCTACTCTATGAGACGCAGGCAGATAAATATGATAAGCTTAGGACAGAAAAAGTAAACAAGCTAGTATCAGTAAAAAAAAAAAAAAACGAAACTCAACAGCAATCAGTGTTTACTAAAAGAGTAGGGACTGATGAAGCTGTTAAGGCCAGCTGTTTTCAGAGGGACAATTTATATTTCCTAATAAATGACATTATGAAAATAGCAAGTGCCCAAAATCTGGTTGAAGAAAAGAGATGTCAGGTGTCAGGAAGCAGGAATTAAAAGCAAAATGCCTGTGTTTCCTGACTTCAAACTCCATTATGAATATGAGATAATGCATTACAAATACAATCTGTAGCATTTTCTTTTCTTAGCTAACTGACTGTACTCATTGCTAGTGTTGAAAAAAAAAGGATGTTCATGTGCTTTGATTGCCATTATTTGGACATAATGAAAATGACATTATTTTCGTAAGGCATACGGTATCTGAGTTAATGTTCACTTGTTTATCAGCAGGGTAGGGACTATAGGCAAGCTGGCAGAGAAATTCTTCCAGAGACTGCAGTGCTGTTTAAGTCCACTAGATATCCTCAGCGTATTAAATATGACTGTTTGTCTGGATTAGTTCAGCCTAATTCTTACAAGAAGCTTGTAAGATGGCACGCTGATACACTGTAACAGAAATATATCAGTGTCTTACAACACATCTGTATTTTGTATTGATGTGAAATGTAAAGAAATGTATTGCGTATCGTTTAGATTGATGTAAGGAGGATGTCAGGAAATGCCTCCCTGCTATCTCCCACCAGGAAAGTGTCACATCCATGAAACTTACTCCATTTATCAGCATCAGTCCTATAACTATATACCCTCAAAAGTGTTTCATGCTGGGACCAACAGAGACAGTTTTTTTTTTAAATGCACCCCCTTCTATCGCCCACTAAATGTTGCAAATATGCATTTTTCAAGTAAAGGGATTTTGTATTTTTTGTGACTACTTTCAGATTGATCTAATGGTACCCAAAGTTATGTTGTGATGTAATTGTGAATGAACACCATCATTGATTGGAGGTTGGTGGTGAGAACAGGAGCACTGCACAGATCTCGCTACTTCAAGCTCTGTATCTATAGTGATATATACACGCCACATAATGTATGTTGTGTTTCCATGTCAGTAATAAAATATTATGTACCCGCATGTGAAAAGAACCCTTTTCCTCGTTCCCTAGGGGAAACTGAAGGAAAGATTAAGATGTGCTTGGAGTCTAGAAGGAAACCAGACTCTAAAATGTAGTAGTACTTGTACCCTAGGAGTTGTTAAATGATGACGTGCTGCAAGGCTGCAATGTTTCAAGGTGGACATGCAGCAGTCTCCCTCATAGATGTCAGTAAGATGGCACATCCTGTGGTGTCCTGGCCTTAAAAGTGAGTGTGAAATGCGGTTACCTAAACATTGTTATCAAACTCAAATTCAGTACCAATTAGAGTGAAGATCTTGACCTGTTTTTATACATCCTGACGGAGGTTTTTATTAAATGTGCTAATACTATACGTATACTATGTGTAATACTTTAAATTTGATGTTTGATTTGTTTGTAATCAATTAGAGGGGAAAAAATGATAGACCATGCATTCCTTATGCCATTCTGCTAATCAAACTTCTCTTCAATTCGCAGAGAAAACTTTACAGGGGAGGCAATAAATCTTGACACTTCACAGAAGGCAGTGGACAGGTTGAGGCTGAACATAGCCACTTCCCTCCTCTGAGAATCTGCTGTGCTTCCTTTTTGCTCAACATTGTCAATCACTTCATGTTGTTGGTTTTATGCATGTTATCTCATAAATATGCAACTATAAGCCAGTGAATTAATACTGTGCAATGCAAATTGCATTAGTCTGAACATATTTGTTGAATACTGTTTGTCTGAGCAGATGATCTAAGCAGCCTGTGCTTTTATTGTGGGATGCAGAACAAGGATGAAGCACAATGGGCAATTTCTCCACATTGAAATATGTACAAAAATGAATTTTTTTTGTAGGAATATTATATAACATATAACATATAATATAACATTACAGGACAAAAGCTTACCTAACAATGCCCCCCCCCCCCCCCCACACACACACACTCTTTTTCTCTCTGTTGAGCTACTTATGCTACTCCTGAGATACCAGTGATCCTGACCCATTCTGCTCTCCAGACCTGCCAGATCCATCCTGATGCCCTACTTCTGGTTGGAGTTCTCATTGCTTGGAGATCTCTCTCTCTGCTGCTGGGTTTGGCTCCACATGGACGATCATTAGGAATGCTGGGGATGGTGCTACAGGGGGGCCATGGAGATGGCTTTGGACTGCGGTTCATATGGGAAGCTGTACTGTAATGGCTTGGGACTGTGATTGCTGTGGTGGCTTTGGGGCTGCAGTTGCCACGAACAGTTTTGCACTCAGGACTCCATCAGTGAACAGTGGATAGATTTAACAACCCAGACTTCTTGTGAAAACTGTGATGAATTTACTGGTTGCACAATTGCACTATTTGTCCATTTCATACAAAGTTATAGAGGGGATTTATTTATAATTGCACTATCCGTTGCACCCAGATGAGGATGGGTTCCCTTTTGAGTCTGGTTCCTCTCAAGGTTTCTTCCTCATATCGTCTCAGGGAGTTTTTCCTTGCCACTCTCACCTCGGGCTTGCTCATTAGGGATAAACTCATACATTTACAATTTATTTTGATTTAATTTCATTTGAATGTATTTATTTCTGTAAAGCTGCTTTCTGACAATGTCCATTGTTAAAAGCGCTGCACAAATAAAATTGATTTGAAATTGAATAGATTTGGATTGGATGATAATGTTTGCATGTTTTGTAAAGAGGATATTGAAACCACCATATTGACCATATTTCTTTCTCTTTTAAATTTCCTCTACTCCTAATGGATGCTGCAGCAGGTTCCAGGAACAAATCTGTGCCTTCCAGTGCTTGGAAAATGTTTATTTTTTTAACAGTAAAGTCAAATGGTAAGACAATGGTAAATGTAAATGCTGTGTATATTTTTAAAATAAAGAAATCGAAATCCTTTTATAGGATAGATCTAGAATTGGTTATAGCTGGTACTTACAGTGAACCTGTTGACAAACCCATATACAGTATAACCTTATTGAGTTACGTTTAACTGTGCCCTAGTCCTTCACCTATTACTCCATAGGCAAGGCCCATGTGGCCTTATTTGAACAAAATAAAACGATATATTCCTATATTCCTATAGGAATGGGTTTTCCAAAGCATTCAAACCATTAAGCTCATTAAATATAAAGTGCATTAGGGGGACATGGGAAGCTTGAGATTGCATCATGCACTTGCACATCTTGAGCCCTCATTTCTTATTACTGACAGACACAGAAATGTGGCAGTGCTCGCCTGAAAATGGACATCTATACCATTTAAGATTCTGAGGCTAAAACTCTGGTCTACTTTTAAGGCAAAGCATTTTTGTACATTGATCCCAATCTTTGGCCAAAGTACATGAGCAAATTTCCATATTTCTAATCATTTTTGTCAATTAAAACCAAAATTATACTCTAGTAGCTTTATACATACCGGATCTGAACTGAATAAGCTAGGCCGTGGTTGTCGAAGCATGATATCTTGCCTTGCTTTGCCTTGCTTCTTCTTTTCTCCAGGATAGCCTGATTGCATTGCTTTAAAAAAAACAAAAACACACATTTACATTTACAGCATTTGGCAGATGCTTTTATCTAGAGCGACTTACAGAAGTGCTTTGAAGTCTCTATCAGTAAATGCGTCTTGATACCGGTTCACTAGGTAACAGACTAAAGAGTGCTATCAATCTAAAATATTTTTTTAAATAAAGGGCTAATTTAAGTTCTTCATGAAGAGATAGGTTGTTAGTGGTCGTGTGAAGACTGCCAGTGACTCAGCTGTTCGGACATCTAGGGGATGTTCATTCCACCACCTTGGTGCCAGAACAGAGAAGAGTCTTGATGCAGGTCTTCCTTGTACCCTGAGAGATGGTGGGACCAGTCGAGCAGTGCTAGAGGATCAGAGGCAGCATGGTGCAGAGCAGGGTGTGATAAGTGCTTTGAGATAAGTGGGTACTGGTCCATTTTTGGCTTTGTAGGCGAGAATCAGTGTTTTAAATTTGATGCAGGCAGCGACAGGAAGCCAGTGGAGGAAGCGCAGCAATGGGGTAATGTGGGAGAACTTAGGAAGGTCGTGCAACATCAACGGTTATAAGTTTTTCTTAGCTAAACGGCACATTTTCTAAATCCATTTACTACACTGGTCTACAAATTTTGGGAAATTATCGACCTCAGAGATAAAAATGTGCTAATTCTTACATATTTTGATTAGATGAATTAAAACACAGGTGATAAAGGTGCTGGTTGGCTGAAGTTTTCAAGATATTTCAGGATAAAGATTTATAATTATCTATACACAGGCGAGTATATTTGCCTACAAGGGAGAGGGGTGTCTGATGAACATGATGCCTCGTAACTTCTCGACAAAGTGCGATAGAACGATGAAAACGGTACCATATGAAAGTTTATAAATGTATCTCCACTTTGAGACTAAAGATTATTACCTAACTATAATTGTAACTGTAACTGTGGGGCAGTGAGTGATGAGCATGGGGGGAGATTCCACCAGGATATCGCAGGCATGGAGAAAAGATGCCAAGGGAAACGGAGTCGGTCCATGCTTGCCAATTACTGCTGGAATCTCTCCAGGGATGATCCTACTGCAGTTCACAAGAGACAAGCCAAAAAGCGCCGTTTAGATACCGAATAAAGATGGAACCTTGTCGTTTAATCTGATGTTAGAGCTAGTGTTCTGTAATTATCTGATATTCACATTATATTTCGTAAGCTTTAAGACTATATCATTTTGAGGTTGTATCTTAATAGTCTGGGAAGCTACACAGCAATGGGACCAACCCCCCCACAATTCGGTCAGTTTTTCATGAAAAAAAGCATGAAAAAAAAAAAAAACAATAAATGAATGGAAAGTTATGTTATTGGTATCAATAAAAAGATAAATTTATAATGATTGGTGTGGCACATTCTCATTGCTATATCACATTTTGCAGAAAAGTTATGGCGCATAATCCACACCCCCACTTCTAATTTTGAATTATTTTGATGCAATTTTGACCCGAAGGTATATCTTGGAAAGTGGAGCCAATTAACACTCAGGACTTAATTTTCCTATATTAGTGACCCAATTCTGGTAAAATTTAGCTACTTTCATTTCCGAGGCTTTCCCCTTGTAGACCGGTGTTATTAGTCTTAGATTATGTGGCGCGTCTGCCATACAAGTCCCCATGTATGAGCTGTTACTATAGAAACAATAATGTATTAGAACTGGTGCAAATTAATATAAACCTATATAGTTCATGTTACAGCCGGAACTGCTGTTTGCATCGTGCTGTTATACGATAATAATGCACACCGGGAATTCAGTCATGCTGTGTATTTTATATGAAAGATCTTATTTTATATGTCATGCACGTTTGTATTTTATATGAAAGATCATGTGTAGACTGTTAGTAAAGGAGTTTGCACATTTTTGTGTAAGTGTTACAAAGTTTGCATATGTGTTTACAAATGCAAAACCTTAGTAAATGAGGGCCTGAGTGAGGGCAGTTAGTATTTGTAGTATAAGTGCTTTTTTGCTCTTAGGTTCCATATACACTCACACACACTGTCTATTGAAAAAACATCCAGTGAGCAGCAGTTGTTGATGAGAGATGTCAACGGAGAATGGCCAGACTGGTCCGAGCTGACAGAAAGGCTACACTAACTCAGATAACCACTCTGTACAATTATGGTGAGCAGAAAAGTATCTCAGGATGCACAACACATAGAACCTTGAGGTGGATGAGCTACAACAGCAGAAGACCACATCAGGTTCCACTTCTGTCAGCCAAGAACAGAAAGCTGAGGCTGCAGTGGGCACTGGCTCACCAAAACTGGACAGTGGAAGACTGGAAAAACATAGCCTGGTCTAATGAATCCATGGACCCAACCTGTATATACAATACTGTACAAAAGTCTTAGGCACATGCAAAGAAATGTTGAAGAGCAGCAAAGATGCCTTCAAAAATTGAATGTTTCTTCATTAAAAAATACTATAAAGCGCAGTAAACAGTAATAAATGAAACAACCTAAATATCTGGCATGACCAACCTTTGCTTTAAAAAAAAAAAAAGAATAGTCTCAGGTACACTGTGTGCAGTTTTATAAGGAAATGAGCTGTAAATTTTACTGAGCACCTTCGGAACCCGGCACAGTGCATTATGCCTTGTGCTGCTGCCACATGATTGGCTGAATGGAAAACTGCATAAATGTGCAGGTGTACAGGTGTTCCTGTTACAGCTGACAGAAACCCAGAGAAATTACCAAGCTGTACCCAAGAGAATATTACCAGAGTTACCGGCTGAGAATTGAGCCACCAACATCAACATCAAGGTTTGCTCAAGGCTGAGTTGAGAGCTCTCCTTAAATAGACAGTTACAGGTGGAGTCCATTGCCACGGATTTTCTTGAAGCAGGTGCTCCTCTGCCTCCCTCTGGTGGCAGAAGCCAGTCTAACAATGTTTCTGTTGCTCTCTACCGCCTTCTAGTGGTGTTATATGAGGTCGAGCCGGCTGTCCGGTTAGTTTACTGATTCAAATTTCTTTTGGCTGAAGAACTGCACTATTAATATCAGGTTAAAATTATATTTTTAGAAGGAAGTGAAATCTTTCCAATTACAATTTAAAATGCTTGATATATGTACTCTGAATATATTGGGATATTGGATCAAATTTCTTTATGTAAAAATAAATGATTTAATGTACGTTTAATCTAAAATTTAATGTTAAAAATAAACTAATAGTTTACTTTGTACCTAGCGTACGTCTCTTTACAAATACATATAAAATGTACACTACTGTACACTACTGTACTGTACTGTACTGTACTGTACTGGGCAGTCGTGGCCTAATGGTTAGAGAGTCGGACTTGCAACCTGAAGGTGAACCTGAAGGTCGTGGGTTTGAGTCTCAGGTCCGGCGGGGATTGTAGGTGGGGGGAGTAATTGATCAGTGCTCTCTTCCACCCTCAATACCACGACTGAGGTGAGACCCATGAGCAAGGCACTGAACCTCCAACTGCTCCCTGGGTGCTGCAGCTTAAAAAAAAAAAAAAAAAAAAGGCTGTCCACTGCTCTGTGTGTGTGTTCACTTCTATGGTGACCAGATGTTGTTTGGTTGCAGGTCATCTGAGCTAATTTTGCTGGATAATGTGGGACACCCACATAAGAGGAGTGATGGTTCATTTCTGGCCCAAATACTACTTTCATGTGGCCAGCATAACCCCACAGAATGGCATTAATTATGTTTCAGTTGCCTTGTCTTTTAGACAGCATGTGCAGCACATTTTCTTCAACCTGCTGTAAATCAGAGGCAAAATCAATCAAATGTAATTACAGTTATAGGCTATAAAATAGTTGCATGCAGTTTTGTCTTGAACATGGGATGCTTAATCTAGCATATCTTTTTTTTTTTCCACATTTAAAACTTTTATGAGGGAAATTTAGAATGTGCAAAATAGGTGCATTAAGAGTACTCATAAAATTGGTGTGTATTTAGAGGATAAGTATAACAAAAGAGGGCAGCAGTAAGAAAAAAAAACAAACAAGCAAACAAAGAAATGCACACAAAATGCAGCTCTCATAAAAACGTACTGTGTTGGTCACAAAGTTGTCCTTTTTTTACTCACAGTTTTAAATAGTATTCGAATACAACACCATTTTGTCTGATTGGGACACAGCCCTTTCGGCTGACTCGGTTGATTTGATCTCAAGAGTAAAATGGTATAATGCTCAATACAGTATATTCTGTTATATCTTTTTAAAGAATCACTTAACAACTAAAGAAAACCAAACAGAGGCAGAAGTAAGGTTTCTGCTTACTGACTGCATTTGCTGATAGTTACAGGGCTACAATACCCATTTAGTGAGGACGCAGTGCAATAAGAGGACTGGATAGTGTAAGGGCCAAAAACAAAACATTAGAAAAGACACATCATATTCCTCCCCCTTTACTTTCTGTGGTTTATAACAATAACATCTTTTTTTCTTAACTTTTTCTTTAATGGGGCTTAGCTTCAATACTAAACATCCAGTCTTTCAGGATCCTAGGAGGGTATCAATGACAAAAAGGCTCAGTTGCTCACATCAAGATCACGGGTGAGCTTGATGTGTGCAGATCTGGCACAGGAGATGGTTCCTGGCTGAGGTATCTGGAAAGTCGTCAGGGGTTTCCACGTGGAGTGGCTTTTCACCAGGTTTTGTTGAAGACACCAGCTGGTCTGCATGTCTTTTCCAGATCATATCATCTTGGGTAGGAGACTGGACCAGTCTGAACAACCACAGTAGCTGGGATCTGTTTTGCTCCTTTACATCACTTTACTCTGTAACTGAGTACTTTTCTGTGACTGTACAACTTGCCTGGTTCCTGGAGATCTCTAGCACCGAGTTATATCATTTCAACAAAGCTGAAGCTGGCATGACCTTTGTGATTGCATGAGGAGTGTGTCAACAGAAACAGGTTGAGTCGTTGGTTTAGAGAGCAACTGCCTTGAGATGAATGAAGTGCTTGTTTCATTGTCTGGAAAAATCTTTTGTGTTCAGAAATGGCTGGCATTCTCTTGACAACAGCTGTGCACCATTATCTCTGGCAAAATTTAGATGGGCTTGCAACCCTATGACATAGCCCAGATACAGGTATGTGAAGAATACAAGAGATTGTTGTCACATGCAGGGAGTGACCAGTACTCGCCAGATATTGCTGCAGCTTCAGTAAGGTTGCCATAGGTCTTTTCAAGTTTCATGGTTCAAGGTTCTTTATTTGTCACATACATATTACACACATGCGATGTATTAATGTAGTGAAATGTTTTTCCTTACTGCCTCGTCCCACAGTGCAACAGTGATACATAATAAAACAAAATATAATAAAAGCAGAATACAATAGAAAAATAGGATAGAATCTAGTAGACAAATGTAGACGTTATATGTAAAAAAAAATGTTTAGCAGCTTTTTTAGGAATGTAGTGTGCAAAAAATTGTCTCATAGTGCAAGAGTTTTTGTTTTTTAAATAGTGCAACTGTTTGTGTATGTGTCTGTGTGTGAGGTAGAGTAATATGCAGACTTCTGAAGTGTCTGGAATTCAGTAGCCGGATTGCCTGAGGGTTTTAGCAGCCTCTCTAAGTTCTCTAAGTTTTCGTCATTTCGGAGGGACGTCCTGTTCTTAACGATGTCACTGTGATGGCCCATTTTTTCCACTTGCTGATGATGGCCTTTGCGGTGTTCCTGGGTACAACTGATGTTCTGTAAGTAGAAGTGGTGGCTCAGTGGTTAAGGTTTCAAGTCACAGATAAGAAGGTTGCCAGTAAATTACTGTAAAATATACAGCAAATTATTATTATTTTTTTTACAGTGCTTCGACAGTGAGATCCAATACATGCTTTGTAAGCTCATTGTGGGCCATGGCTTCAGCTGTTGGATAAAAGATGATGTCAAGAGAATCCTAGAGAAACAGCTGATCTTTATTTGGGGTCAATCAGAATCACTTCATTGATGGCAGGTGCATGATAATTACTTTTGTACACGTGTACACTGAATGGGATATTTCTATTCTGTTGGTTTCTATTGGTTTTTTTTAAACTTTTTTCTGAATTGTGTAGGTTGCTATATCACATTAAAGGTGGAAAAAGATCTTATATGATTTCTCTTGGTTTAATTTTTATATCACAAAAAAACCTGCTATTTTAACAGGGGTTTGAAGACTTGTTATATCCACCATTTTAAATTGAGTACAATTCATTTTGTATACAAATCTGAAACAATTAAGTATGACAAATATAGAAAAACAGAAGAAATCAGTAATGGGGCTAATACTTTTTCAGGGCACTGTAGCTCAGCATGCTTTTTTAAATGTTCATGCCTTCTAGGGAAGTAACACAGGCACTTCATTTTATATGAGTATTTGCTTACTCCAGCATATTGAAACATTATACTGAGGCCCAGGGCTGTTCAGCCTCTAGGTTGTTACTGCAGTGCAGTGGCTTATCTTCAATAGCACATGGATAACTACTGCATTAGCTACATTGATTAGCATGCAAGTACTTTGAAGATCTAAATAAAAAAAATGAAAGGAATAAAAAGTAAGTTTTTTTTTTCTTGTTAATCTAATTAAGCAAGTGTACAAGTATTTTCCACCTCTGATGACCTTGATGCAGAATATCCAGATTTAAATTCATTCTTTTGGAACCAACAAATACACAGGTGCAGGATTTAGCAAATTCACTTTGGATTCACGATTGAGTATAAAATCATTCAGACCCTCTTTCTCAGATGGACGGCAAGGACACGGTAGATTAACACGTACTCGCTAACATTCTCCAATGAAACGGACTGGTGGGAGGGATGTAGATTCCTGCTGTGTCAGCTTTTCACATACAGTTCAATTGTGACATTCAGAAAACCTGTTGGAGAGTCTTTAGCAAAATTTGGTTGATTGTGAAAAGAGACAACAAAAAAATGTATGGCTCTTTAAGGAAACAACACTCGCTACATCATTTCCATCCATTCTGCTCACAGCCATTCCACCTAGTTAAATGTCAGGTCTCCCTACCAATCACAACGCTCCTACAGTCCTCCGTTATGGCCACTGGGGAGTCGTTTGGCTGTTTTATTAACACCACATGGATGGAACTCCACTAGTAATCAACACAACAGCACCAAACTCTGTAATGATGAACAGTGCTGATTAGTCCCTGTAGCTCTGTCTGAGCCATACTGCCTTACTGGATTACACGCCATCACCGGGTTGAAATGAGGTTTGTTTTCATGAAGAAAAGAATTTCACTGTACGTTAATGTGCAGTTCTGTGCAAAAGTCTTAGGCACATGCAAAGAAATGCTGTAAAGTAAAGATAGCTTCGAAATAATGAAATTAAATGTTTCTACATTAAAATAAATAATATAAAGTAAACAGTAATAAATGAAACAAAGTCAATTTTGTGTGACGATCCTTCACTTTAAAAAAAAAACAGTAGTCTCAGGTACAATGTGTGCAGTTTGATAAGGAAATGAGCTGTAAGTGTTACTGAGCATCTTGCAGAAGCAGCCACAGTTCTTCTGGAGA
>CM074992.1:1291414-1306020 GCA_037576825.1 Pangasius krempfi | reverse complement strand
GCTCACCATCATAGAATCCACTATGAATTCTACATTGTATCAGAAAGTGCTTGAGGAACATGTGAGACCATCTGTCAAAGTGAACTGAAGCTGAAGTGGAACTGGACCTTGCAACATGACAATGACCCAAAACATACCAGTAAATCCACCAAGGACTGACTGAAAAGTAAAAAATGGAGAGTTCGGGAATGGCCAAGTTAAAGGCCAGATCTAAAGCCTATTGAGATCCTGTGGGGTGATTTGAAACGGACTGTGCATGCAAGAAACCCCTCAAACATCACACAGATGAAAGAGTTCTGCATTGAGGAGTGGGGGAAACTTTCTTCCAGTCGAAGTCAGAAACTGGTAGATGGCTACAAGAAACGTCACACTGAGGTTATTTCAGCCAAAGGGGGAGACACTAGCTATTAGGGCATAGGGTGTCCTAACTTTTTTCTCAGTTGAAATACTCATTTTTGTTGATTTCTTTTGTTTAATAAGTGAAAACAAAGTGATTTTTATTGTTGTTTACATGCAATTACATCACTTTCATCTACAGGTACTAATTAAAACAAGATCAGAAATTGACATCTTGACATTTCTTTAATAAAGAACTGAATATTTAATGGGGTGTCCTAATTTTTTCACATGACTGTAAGTTTGATATGTTTGCTAAAGCAGTATAAATGAGGCATGTTACCTAACTAGCAAGCTAAGCCTGTTAAATTATTAGTTCACCAATATGATGGCTACTTAACTGAATTGGGTGCTGCAAAGACAGAGCTCCTCAGATCAGTTATCCCCCCTAAATGCCTGTCTTCTGTTGGCTTAGAAAGGTGTCTGACTCTATAGTATGTGGAATGTGTTGTTGAACACTTTTCTGCTTCTGACACCCTGACAATTGCACAACATGACAATTTAGAAAACAAATTCTGACTTGCTATAAAAAAAAAATAAAAAAAAAATCACTCTAGACTCCTGCTCTGTTTGTGCAGCCAGCACAATTAAAAAAGCATTTATAACTTACACAAGTGTTGTTGAAGGAATGCTAACGAGGCTCTGTTGCACAAATCCATTGCTATGTGAGGATCGATTTCTCCCTTCAGCTTCAGGATCTTCCCAGTCCAGGTACCTGTGAGAAAGGTGAAATCTGGGAAGCTCTGATGCACAGCTCCCCTACAGAGAGAAAATGCAAATAAATAAATAAATAAGCTTATCTATATATTTGTACCTGAGATATTGTTCTTGGCTACTGCAGAAGTTAACTTAGCATAGCTAGCTACAAATTTTATTTGGGAGCTTATATTGTTCAGTCATATTACTGACATGATGGTGATCATTTTTCTTGGAATGACGGCAGAATCTAATTTCTTCATGCGAACAATATTCCCGGCCCACTGGAACTTCTCAGAGTTAATGAAAAAAATTGGCTGTTTCACACTTGGAAAGATTTCCTCATCAAGGGGAAACATCCACGTGTCCAACGCAATGCCACACCTGTAGAGGAGAGAAGTTCAGATGGTTAAAGCTAACCACTTGAGGGTTATATTCATTCATCTTTTTGCCAGTTGCTTATGCCAAGTCTTCAACTAATCTTTTTGACTGCTTCATAAGTGTGGTCTCTACTTCATTCTCTTTATTATAAGAGAGATTCAATCAGAGATTCAATCTCTGAATTATAGAAAATGGCCTAAAAAAAGCTAAAAGCTTTTCTACAAGTAATGCAGATAGTTGGAATGGGAAGGATGCTAGGTGTGATGGGCAGGTGTTGGTCCTTTTGGCCATATGTAATATGCTTTGACAGCTCTTTAAATAGTAAACCTAAATGAGAAATAATGTATTAGAATGCACAGGACAAATGAAAGGTTTGGGTGAGTCTGTGCCCATGATAGCCAGATTTCTGTTCTTGGCTGACAGGACTGGAACCTGATGTGATGATCTGCTGTTGTAGCTCATCCAACTCAAGGTTTGATGTTTTATGCATGCTGAGCTGCTTTTCTGCTCACTGTAGTTCTAAAGAACAATTATTTGAGTTTCTGTATCCTTCCTGGCAGCTTGAACCAATCTGGCCATTTTCCTATGACCTCTCTTATCAACAAGGCATTCAGCCTGAAGACCCTCTGCTCACAGGATCTTTTTTGGTTTTCACACCATTCTGTATAAACTCTAGAGACTGTTTCAGGATATCAGCAGGTTTTGAAATACTCAAACCAGCCCATCTGGCACCAACAACCATACCACGGTTAAAGTCACAGAAATCACACTTTTTCCCCATTCTGATGTTTGATGTGAACATTAACTGAAGCTCTTGACCTGCATCTGCATGATTTATTCATTGTGCTGCTGCCACATTATTGGCTGATTAGATAACTGCATGAGTGGCATACAGGCATTCCTAATAAATGGACAACGTGTGTGTGTGTGTGTGTGTGTGTGTTATACATACATACATACACCGATCAGCCATAACATTAAAACCACCCACTTAATATTGTGTAGGTCCCCTTTGTGCTGTCAAAACAGCTCTGACCCGTCGAGGCATGGACTCCACAAGACCTCTGAAGGTGTGCTGTGGCACCAAGACGTTAGCAGCAGATCCTTTAAGTCCTGTAAGTTGTGAGGTGCCTCCATGGATCGGACTTGTTTGTCCAGCAAATCGCACAGATGCTCGATCAGATTGAGATCTGGGGAATTTGAAGGCCACGTCAACTCTTTGAACTCTTTGTCATGTTCCTCAAACCATTCCTGAACAATTTTTGCAGTGTGCCAGGGCGTATTATCCTGCTGAAAGAGGCCACTGCCATTAGGGAATATCATTGCCATGAAGGGGTGTACTTGGTCTGCAACAATGTTTAGGTAGGTGGGACGTGTCAAAGTAACATCTACATGAAGGCCAGGACCCAAGGTTTCCCAGCAGAACATTGCCCAGAGCATCACACTGCCTCCACTGGCTTGCCTTCTTCCCATAGTGCATCCTGGTGCCATCTCTTCCCCAGGTAAGTGACGCACACGCACCCGGCCTTCCACATGAGATAAAAGAAAACATGATTCATCAGAACAGGTCACCTTCTTCCATTGCTCCGTGGTCCAGTTCTGATGCTCACGTGCCTATTGTAGGTGCTTTTGGCAGTGGACAGGGGTCAGCATAGACACTCTGACCGGTCTGCAGCTACACAGCTCCATACACAGCAAGCTGCAATACACTGTGTGTTCTGACACCTTTCTATCAGAGCCAGCATTAACTTTCAGCAATTTGTGCTACACTAGCTCTTCTGTGGGATCGGACCAGAAGGGCTAGCCTTCGCGCCTGTGCATCAGTGAGCCTTGGGCGCCCATGACCCTGTCACTGGCTCACCGGTTGTCCTTCTTTGGACGACTATTGGTAGGTACTAACCACTGCATACCAGGAACACCCCCACAAGACCTGTGTTTTGGAGATGCTCTGACCCAGTCATCTAGCCATCACAATCTAGCCCTTGTCAATGTCGCTCAGATCCTTACGCCCATTTTTCCTGCTTCCAGCACATTAACTTCGAGAACTGACTGTTCACTTACTGCCTAATATATCCCACCCCTTGACAGGTGCTATTGTAAAGAGAACGTTATTCGATTCAATGTTATTCACTTCACCTGTCAGTGGTTTTAATTTTATGTCTGATCTGTGTGTGTATGAGTAAACGTATGTATATATGATGGTTAATATTTTATAGTAAAATGTGCATAAATAGATAAGTACAAAAATAGAAATGAAAAATGAACTATGTATATGAATTTTAAAATAATCAACAAAAATAACATAAAACCATGAGTACTAGAGTATGCACTTTCAATTAAATGCCACGTTTAAAAAAGATTTTCAGCCACTGGGTACTGAGCTTGACTGCGTATTGGTGTCGAGTTCCACAGTTTTGAAAAAAGTAGTAACAAAAGGGGGCCTCTCCACTGTGTCTGCATTTTACAGAGGGGATTTTAAGAAGGCCGACATTAGCAGCTCTCAGGCCATGTGCTGCGGTATAAATAGAAATACATTCAGTGAGGTATACAGGTGCTAAGCCATTTAGATCTTTAAAACGTGAAAGAATTTTAAAATCTACTCTGGAAGATCCTGGTAACCAGCAGCAGCTCGTGACCATACATTTTGGTGAGGCAGACTGACATTAGTAAGGACATAGCCTCAAATAAAATGAATTCATGAAGCTATAACACTTGACTTATGGTATTGGCTACTCTCTAATGAGGTTTTAGAGACAGCTGAGTGTCGGCAACATACAGTTATCCAGCATCTTTCCCTTATCAGTCATGGCGACATGAGCCAATCAAAATGCCCCTTTCCCTCTCCCACTCTTTTCAATATCTCTTACAATTCGAAATGGTTCTGTACTTCAAGGACAGAGACTTTCCCATTTTGTGGAACTTTATTACATTTAATTCAGATTACATGCTACAAAACAAGATCTTGGGTGCGGGGAGTATTTTTATATAAGCCCAACCTGGCAACCCTTTCATTAACTGACCTCTCTGCTCCTCCTCCTCTGAAAAGGTTCATACAGTGGGCATGATGCAGGAAAAATCCTGCCCATATAGATCTATATTAGCACTTGTTGCCTTTCCCTTTTTTGACCACTAGGTGTAATAATTACTATGAAGTTAAGTGGGGCTGCACAACATCTAGGAACATGAGCAAATCAATGAGAAATCGGCATGGATCTGTTAATGTATTTTTTTTAAATCATTGGTCACTAAAAAGTGGTAATTAGTATTTCAACATTATTTAAAGCTGTGAATGAAGACTTAATATTTGAGAAAATTAAAGAAGAAATTAATATTTGCTGAACAACTGATTTAAACCCTATGGACAAGCCGCCACTGCTGGTAACCAGGGCAGCTCACTTAAGCCAGGTGTGATATGTGCTCTCCTTTTTTTTTTGTAAGGATCTTTGCTGCTCCATTTTGAACAACCCGTGGAGGATGTATTGTCTTCTTGGGGATTCTTGGGGAACATTACAATAATCAGTTCTGCTTGTCACAATCACATGGATCTCTTTTTCTGCATCATTGAGACAGGGAAAGGGTCTAACTTTAGCGATGTTTCTTATATGATAAACATTTTTGGCATTTTTACATGAGCAATACGACAAATATGCAAATCTAAAATCACACCCAGGTTTTGCACTTCAGATTGCATAAAAGCAGCAAGAAGGCCTAATTTTATTCAAGATTTCCTTCTATATTTTGTACCATGTATCAGTATCTGTCTTGAACTGATTAAGCAGCAAGACATTTTCAGTCATCCATGTAGAAATATGACACACAGCTGATTAGTCTTGACATTCAGGTAGAACTGAGATATATAGTTGAGTGTCATCAGCATAACTATGAAAGTTAATTTCATGTTTCCTCATATTTCCTAAATGCAACATAAACAGCATGAAAAACAGTGGTCCTAAAATGGAGCCTTGTGGAACTGAAATTTTTTTGATGAGTGATTTCCAAAAACAACAAGAGACTCTATATCCATCAAATGTGACTTTATCCAATCTAAAGCTGTACTTGAGAGACCCACCCAGTTTTCAAGATGATTCACTGTCATGTGCTGCACTGAGATCAAGCAAAACCAGAATAGATGTTTATGCGCATTGTGACCAAGCCTCAGATCACAACATGGACCAGTGCCAACTGTCATTTGATCCAAAAAAAAAAAAAAAAACGACTGGAATTTTCAAGTTTTGAAGTTGCTGGATTTTGTCAAGGTTTTAGATACTCATTTAGGTTTTTGATATTCATTTAATTGTTTAAATGCAACTTTTTCTAAAACTTTATTTGAGAAAAAAAAATAGTTTACAGGGAAAGTTCACAATGTTGTCAGGACGGGCTGATACTCATGTAAAAGTCCCAAATTTGTCAACAGTAGCTTTAAGTGCTCCACAATTGATAATAGAAAAAGACTCCCCTTTTTAAGGGACCAAAAGTTATTGGACAATTAGCTGCTCAGCTGTTCCATGGCCAGGTGTGTGTCATCTCATCATTTAACTATCAATATGAAGTCCAAAGAGCTGTCACTGCCCATGGAGCAAGCCCTCATTAGACTGAAATATCAAAACAACCCCATCAGAAAGGGCAAATTAAGTTTGGCCAAATCAATTATTTGGTACATTCTTAAAAACAATAAAGCTCACTGGAGCTCAGGAACACCAAAAAGCCCAGAAGACCACGGAAAACAACTGCAGCGGATGACAGAAGAATTATTTCCCTGATGAATAAAAACCTGTGCGGTTCTGGACCAATATCCTATGGACAGATAAGACAAAGATCAACATGTACCAGAATGATGGGAAGAGAAGAGTATGGAGAAAGGAAGGGACTGCTCATGGTCTTAAGCATGCCACCTCGTGCTATAGCATGGGCGTGTATGACCGACAGTGGAACTGGTTCACTTGATGTGACTGCTGACAAAAGCAGCAGGATGAATTGTGAAGTGTATCGGGCTATCCTGTCTGCGCACATTCAGCCAAATGCTTCACAACTCATTGGACAGCGTTTCGCAGTGCAGATGGACAATGACCTGAAGCTTACTTCGAAAGCAACCCAAGACTTTTTTAAGGCAAAAAAGTGGATTGTTCTTGAGTGGCCAAGTCAGTCACCTGACCTGCTGAAGACAAAACTGAAAGCAAACTACCCCAAGACCAAGCAGGAAGTGAAGACAGCTGCAGTAAAGGCCTGGCAGAGAATCACCAGGGAAGAAGCTCTGTGTCAGGTGATGTCTATGGGTTCCAGACCTCAGACAGTCATCAACTGCAAAGGATTTGTAACCACATACAGTTTTTCCAGGCTATCGCACAGATAAAGTTTAACTGATTAAATCAATCTGCTGGAAATGTCTTAAACTAGAACGTGTGATACAGAGTTGACTCGCATTCAAAATCATCTTATAAATTTTATGACGTGATGATCTGATTAACACATTATGACATTCTTACATTATGAGTACTTACTTGAATTTGACTTCCTTACACAAACACTCGATCACTGTGGCCCCACCAAAGGAATGGCCCATGACTGCTATTCTACACAAGTCCATACAGTTCTGTAAAGAAGCATACAAAGTACTGTACTATAGTGTTCACACAAAGACCAATCCTTTCCAGCAGAGTTGATTTTACAGTTTTTATTTTCATAATTTATGCTGGTAGTTGCTTAAACATGCTCTAATATTTGTAGGTAATGGCTTTTTTGTAATCACCTTCAATTTTGACCAGTCAAATTCAGACAGTAAGATATTTTCCACAGAATTTCCTGAATTGATGTCGATAAGAATATCCAAAGCTCTGATGCACTCATCTGCCCTTTGTTTCACCTGAAGAAAATTAAATAAACCAATATATTATGTTATAAAATGCCTACATCTGTACTTGTGTAGTATGTTCATTATTACATATTGAGACTTTGGAATTTTTTTTTTCCCTGAATGTTTTATCTGATTTTAAGATCTTGCACCATAACATTTTTTTTTTTTTTTGGGTTGTTGTTTATTTTTAAATGCTCAAAGCAGATATAACTATTTAATTCTTTTCTCACATATTCAATGACATGTACGCAGTATTTACCTTTTTGGTAAAAATGAGATGTAACCTTACAATTCCAAGGTCTTAATATGACATCACATTTTATGCACATTTTATAACTGAAATTAGTGTTTCCCTTTTGCCAACTTGGACATTATGGTTCAAGGAAGAGTGGTTTTTACAGTAGCAATAATGTGGGGAGTCTCTCACTTGATTGTTTCTTAGAAGGAATTCACTCTCGCCTGTTTTTAGTGATCTGTAGTACATCCACTCTTCCACCAAATTATCCGACACGGGCCGGAATGTTTCCCGTGATGTGTGATGGCTTTGTTTTGTTTCACTCTTCTCTTTGTAGTAGAAGGTTGCTGAAGCTGATTCATCTCTGACGAAAGGGAAATGGAAAAGAACGAACGTTTGCGTTAACGTGAAATGAATAAATATAATTCATTTGTTGAATTTTTAAATTAAAATTCAATGGAAAAAAATCATACTGACATTATAATATTCCTCAGTGAAAGCAGGAGGCAAAAGAGCAACTGCTAGCTGAAACGTCTACAGGAATACTATCTGTGTGGAATTTCTCTGCATGCTCTCCCCATGTCCATGTGAGGTTCAACAGGATCTCCAGTTTCCTCCCACCTCCCAAAAACATGCTGGTATATGGATTAACCATTAAAAGATTTCCCCTAGGTGTGAACGAGTGAGTGCATTGTGCCCTACGAAGGACTGGTGTCCTATCCAGTGTGTATTCCCGCCTCGTGCCCAGTGTTCCCATGACCCTGACCAGCAGAAAGCGGATAATGAAGATGACTAAATGGAAATAAGTCAACTGGTAATCATGTACCGACACCTCAAATGGACACAAGCTGTTTGTAGTGCCTGATGTATCTGAAATTCAGCTTTTTTTGAACTTCTTGATTGGAAAACTTGGAAGAGATCCCTTTTTTGTCAAAAAGTGCATAAAAGTGTGCAAAATTCAAGAAATACATTTAATATACAGTCTAACATGTTATAAAATAAGTTTGAAACTCGCACCCACAGAAACCTAAACACATGCGTCTCACACCCTGTGAAGCCACTGAACACAAAACAAAAACAATCGCAATGAACTGTAACACGTTGTGGTGTGAACAGCATGCCACTAATAGAATGACATTGTGTTTAAATCCTAGTTTAAAAAAAAAAAACTACCTGTGTTCCACTGCAGCAACAATAAAGCCCTGGGAGGCCAACTCGACACATATTGCTGAATACAGTGTCCTGTGGAATGAACAACAGAAAATCACAAGGGACTGCAGATCACAATTCAGACACCTGTGGACATTTGTCTTGGTGCACAGAATTTTTGGGCAGCATTTTTACTCTAAAAGACATTTTAAGATAAAGCCTGTCCCAAAAAAAAAGATAGGGCTTCTGAATGATGCAACAGAAAAGGGCTGACCCTACTGTTGGGAAATCGCAAGGTCAAATCCTGAGCCTAGGGAGCAAAATCAGCTGTACCAGGAAAAGAATGCTGCCCAAAAAGACAGGTACGGCATATGCAGTTCCCTCCGAAAGTACTGGAACGGCAAGGCCAATTCTTTTGTTTTTTGCTATGCACTGAAGACATTTGGGTTTGAGATCAAAAGATGAATACGAGGTAATAGATCAGAATTTCAGCTTTCATTTCCATGATATTTTCTTCTAGATGTGTTAAACAACCTTTTTGGAGGGGACTGTATGTAGTTGTTACACAATATTAAAATTTTATCAAAAGCAGTTATAATATTTACTACATCTGCACATGTCTACCTTTGACTACTGTGAATTAAAAGTACCTGAATGCTCCTAGACCATGGGAGAAAATAATTATTGGGTATTTTCCATCCGTTTTAAAAGAGCCGTTCCATGCTGCTGGGATTTTGTAAGACCCTTTTGCCAACAAAGAAGAAAAAAAAAAGAGTTGTTAAAAACCTTTTTAAAGAACTCATTATACATGTATACAGTGGCATGGCCAGGAATTAATTTCAGTGAGGATGAAGAAATATGCTAAATAAAATATACATTTCAGGTGGATGCCAGACAGTAGTAGAAGCAGTGATGGTACAAATCTGTTATATATATTTTTTTAAGGCACCATCAACCAATCATGTCATAATAACACTGTGATAAAATACCTTTATGACAGGTCTACTGAAAAATGGTTGTTATTAATATGCTAGTAAGCGAGATATGAGAGGAGAAATGACAGAAGAGAGAAAATGACAATTTATCTTAGAAAACTTTCTTTTTCCTTCCCATGACGTAGACTGCCCATACCTCATCCTTTGATGTTTGAGGCAGAAATACTGAATCGTAATGATGCATCATTATAGCACAATTATTGCAGAAAAAATATTTTACCCAGTAAATATATTTATAATTATAATGAAGTTCATAAAAGGTATACTGTATATAAATCAGCTGCACTTTATGTGTGTTATGTTAACCATCCAGGAATAAGCATTTGGAATGCTATGGTAAGTCAATTAACCACTCTTTATAACCACGGTTAGCAGAAAAGCATCTCAGAATGACGAACACGCTGAACCCTGAGGTGGATGGGCTAAGAGCATACAAAAAAAAAAAAAATTTTTTTTTAAGATTTTTCCATACTTCAGCTGTCTAGTCTGGGTGAGTTTGTGCCTTTGATTTCTGTTCTTGGCTGACAGGAGTGAAACTTGATGTAGTCTTCTGCTGTTGTAGCTCATCCACCACAAGGTTTGATGTGTTGTGCATTCTGAGATGATTTTCTGCTCACCACGGTTGTAAAGAGTAGTTGTTTGAGTTACTGTAGCCTCCCTGTCAGCTTGAACCACACTTCTCCTCTGAACTCTCTGATCTGCCCATTGATCACTGGACGTTTTTGCTGCTCACTGGATGTTGTTTTTTTCTGCACCATTCTGTGTAAACTCTACAAACTGTTGTGTGTGAAAATCCCAGGAGATCAGCAGTTTCTGAAATACTCAAACCAGCCTATCTGGCACCAACAACCATGCCACGGTTAAAGTCACACAAATCACACTTTTCCTCATTCTGATGTTTGATGTGAACATTAACTGAAGCTCTTGACCTGCATCTGCCTGATTTTATGCATTGTGCTGCTGCCACATGATTGGCTGATTAGATAACTGCATTGAATGTGGCCGGTATATAAGAATTCAAAGAAAACGCTTTTGGTTGTGGCAGCGTCAAAGTCTCTCTCTCTCGCAATGTATGTATATATACACACACACACACACACACACACACACACACACTAAACCATCAATTAAATACGGTAGAAGAGCTGCTGAATATACTCAACATTCAATAGCTGATCTACTTATGTAACAAGACTTTTCAATACATAAAGAAGGTAAAGATGTTGATTATTGGTGTCTGAACAGGAAGCTTACCAAAGAGGTACTTAAAAATTCTTTCACTCAGTGCTCGGCTCATCTTCATGAAGTCAGCAAGGCCAATGAAATATTCTCTGCATGGGATCCAGTTTGGCTCGTCTGAACCCTCTTGAGCTTGGCACGGATAGTAAAGTCTGAAGAAGGTTCCCTGTGAATGCATAAATATCTGTTAATCCAGTCATATACACCAAATGGCCAAACGTATATGGACACCTGACCATCATACCCATATGTGCTTGTTGAACTCGAGTCATTCCAAACTTTGTCCCCCCCCTTTGCTGTTATAATAAGCTCCACTCTTCTGGGAAGGCTTTCCACTAGATATTGGAGAGTGGCTGTGGGGATTTGTGTTCATTCAGCTACAAGAGCATTAGTGAGATCAGACACTAGACTCGAGTTCTTCCACTCCAACCTTGGCAAACCATCTCTTTATAAGAGCTCGCTTTGTGCTCAGGGGCATTGTCATGCTGGAACATGTTTTGGCCTCTTTACTGAAACCAAGGGAAATCTTACATCATACAAAACATTCTAGACAATCTATGGCAACAGTTTGGGAAAGGCCTATGTGGGTGTGATGGTCAGCTGTCCACATATTTTTTAGGCAAAAGGTTCTGGACGATTAAATCATTTATTGTGATATTTTTGAAAAATCAAGATCAAGGAAAGTGTCAAGTGGCTTGTTTGAATGACTCCCAGTAACATTTAAAAAATAGTAGCACACAAAATCCTTCTTTGTATTTAGCACAATATTTCTAATAATAATTTTTCAAACAAATGAATAAAACAAAAGAGCAAAACGTGAGGTTTTTCAGGATCCCATTTGTAAATCAATGATCACTAACCTGATTCTATGCGGTACCGGATCAAAGGTCACTGTAGCTCAGAAATATAATAATAATTATTATTATAATAAAAAAAAAAACTCAAAACTCCTTTGTACTTTTATGCCTTTGGAAAGCATAACTGATTGAATTCTGTTGAATTCATGGCACGAGACTTAAAATGACTTATTTATGTAACACCTTTTATACATGCAATACATATTTATACACGCATCAGTGTGTGTGTGTGTGTGTGTGTGTGTGCACATGGTACCCAGTGATGGACCGGTGTCTCTCTTATGGTGTGAACTTTGGGCAGGGCTTACTAAACTATATTGAAGGTGTATCCAGTGCGTTTGCGTTTTTCTATCTTAGATGTGTTCTCTGTTCTCTTAGATGTGTTCTCTGCTGGTAAGGTAGGATTCTGTTTCTTGTGTACCATCTGCTTGGCCTTGTTGGACCAAGTCTTCTGACAGACTTTTGATTTTGTATTCGAACTCTCCTGACCTCACTCCAGCACACAACTATGCCAACTATTCATCTCTCTCCCCCCACTTGCCACAAACTCCACTCTATTGCTCCTTCCTCCATAGCTTCCAGAACCTGACTAGTTTTCCTCTCTACCTGAAATTAGCCACCAACAATTTCACTGTTCAATTTCCTCATCCATGGATCTCTTTAGTCCTCTGTCATCTAACCCTAGGAAGTCTTCTCATCCTGCTCATTCAGTCTCAGGTGTGTTACACAGCAATTAGAGAGAATTAAGAGCAGCTGAGAGAAAGTAGAGGAAACCACAGCTTGATACTGATCTCCTTTCATATCACTCTCTCTTGTTCAAATGCACACTTGAAAGCTGGTAAGACCTTCTACAAAGTATCCTGCACATGATACTTGCAAGCTCCACAACATCTTTTTTTTTTCCCACTTCTTAACCTGCCACCTCATCCTTCACCCTCCATCCTGACTGCTGATGACTTCGCCACCTTCTTTGATGACAATATAGGTCAAATCTGCTAGTCCCTCAATCGTTCCTCCTATTTCTAGGTGCCTCTATTTATTAAGGTGCTTGTTCAGTCCCTTGTCATTTCGAGACTGGACTACTGCAACTCACTCTTGACAGGTCTGCCTCAGTGTGCCATATGACCCCTGCAACTGATCCAGAATGCAGCTGCATGATTTGTTTTCAACCTCCCCAAGTTCTCCCACGCCACCCCATTGCTACACTCTCTCCACTGGATCCTTTAGCTGCCTGTGTCAGATTTAAAACAATGCTGCTTGCCTTAAAAGCCAAAGATGGACCAGGATCCACCTAAAAAAAAGCATAAAAGCACTTATCACACCCCTCTCTGCACCATACTCCCTCCAAGCCTGTAGCACTGGTCGCTTGGACCCACTATCTCTCAGGGTACAAGTGAGACATGCATGAAGGCTCCTCTCTGTTATGGCACCAGGTGGTGGAACAAATTTTCCCTAGCTGTCCAAACAGCTGAGTCACTGGCTGGCTTCAAACAAAGACTTAGGACCTAACTCTTCACTTAAATTAGCACTTTGTTATTTATTTATTTTAGAAAATCATTGTTTTGTGGTTTTTAAACTGTACCAACTTCCCCAACAGTTACAAATTGATAGTACTCTTATTCCCTGACCTAGTGAACACTTCTGTAAGTGTCAAAATGTGAAATGTAAATGCTTAACATATTGAACCAATAGCAATTACTAAAGAAATTACCAATAACCTTTACTAAAGACACATGGTGAACATACAGCATTATAAAATGTTTTTAATGGCCATCATTCTCTCTCTTCTTGCATTCATACACATGTTCAACTTTTTGCAAGCTATCGGCATAATAGCTTGTGACTACAGTCGGAGCTACAGGTGAACCTGTCCTCCAAAGCTGGCCATAGTGTCATACTAATTTCAAAAGTTATTCAGTCAGCTATGAGTATGCAGTATGCGTTTCCACCTCTACTGTTAATCCTGTCAACATTACACAGAGTTTGAAGGTCAGGCCAACGAGTTCTGATTGTGGGTCAGCAAGACCCTGGTTTCCTCTGTTAATCTTGCTGATGGACAAGACACCTTGGCAGCTTCCCCTCTGACAAAATCTACTGTCTCAGTTGGACAGCATGGTCTGGCACTCTCAGTTGGAACGTCTGCACCTATTGGAATGGCCTCTCGGACTGAGGCATAGGCCAAAGATTGAGTTCCATCAGTCCACGAAATAAGTGCAGATCAGATCCAGTGTCATCCAACAGATCCAGTGTCATCCAACAGATCCAGTCTTCCTGCTGGAACTGCAGGCGATAAATATACTTTGCATACGCTGGTGGCCAGATGATACAGGGGTAACCTTGTGGCCAAATCACACCTCCACTCTTCTGGTAAAGCTTTCCACTAGATTTTGGAGCTTGGCTCTGGGGATTTGCCCATTTAGCCACAATAGTATTTAAATATAATTTAAATATATCCCTGATAAGCAAGCCAGAGGTGGCAAGGAAAAACTCTCTGGGGTGACAAGAGGAACAGCTACAACAGTTAACCACACAATTTACATGGTTTTGCAATAGTCTGTGATGGACTGTTTCATATGTCACACCATTAATGAAAAAGTGTCACTTCCACTTTAACAAAAACATTTGCAACTATACAAGCCCCTTTCATACTATATAAGCAAAGGACTTTCGTAGTCACAAACACTGTCTATGTGATGCTGAGAAATTGCTATATATATAGTAACCCTAACCCTATATATACACTATATTACCAAAAGTATTCGGTCACCCATCCAAATGATCAGAATCAGGTGTCCTAATCACTTGGC
>CM074992.1:1268972-1288184 GCA_037576825.1 Pangasius krempfi | reverse complement strand
GTCTTTAAACGTCGTTTGAAGACTGCCAGTGACTCAGCTGTTCGGACATCTAGGGGAAGTTCATTCCACCACCTTGGAAATGTCACGGTAGCTTCTGATGCTATCTGATACCTACATCAGTGCATCTACCACTGTAAGAAGCTACATTTATTTTGCATCTCTGGAGACATGCAAACCTCCTCAAAATAAAATTGTAACTCACTTTGTGTACTGATTTTTTTTTTATTTTTTTTTTTTTACCAGTTTTCTTTAGCTATTTGTTACAGACATCATAAATCATAAATTTCTGCTACTGCAGATTGTGCATAATACAAATGGGAATATAAAAACCTGCCTAACTTGAGCAGGTATTGTACAGTTATTTACACATTTTAATTTACTACACCACTTATCAACAAAATCTATAGTAATAACCTAACAGTGAAGGCTACAAAATGGAATGAAAAGTATTTTAATTTAGCGTGTGATCACACACATATAGACACAGCATTTGATAGTACAAATTGCAGATACCTCAAAACAAGAATGACTTCATAAACACTTAATTAGAGCTGGGCTTCTCAAGGTGCATCTCTCTGATTACTGCCAACTGACTATCTCACATTTGCTTCATACTTTCTGGGAAAGTACTTTTAACCTTTTAAATTAATGGGAGAATATGTATATATTCACCGTCCACTTTAATATGAACACCTGTACACCTGGACCAGTTGTGTCAGCTAGTCATGTGGTAGCAGCACAAGGCATAAAATCATGCAGATGCAGGTCAAGAACTTCAGTTAATGTTCACATCAACCATCAGACTGAAGAAAAAGTGTGATCTCTGTCACTTTAACTGTAGCATGGCTGTTGGTGCCAGATGGGCTGGTTTGAGTATTTCAGAAACTGCTGATCTCCTGGGATTTTCACACTCAACAGTCTCTAGTGTTTACACAGAAACGTGCAAAAAAAAAAAAAAAACCTTGAGTGAGTGACAGTTCTGTGGGTGGAAACGCCTTGTTGATAAGAGAGGTTGGAGGAAAATGGCCAGATTGGTTCGAGCTGCCGGGAAGTCTACAGTAACACAAATAATCACTCTTTAGAACCGTGGTGAGCAGAAAAGCATCTCAGCATGCACAACACATCGAACCTTGACGTGGATGAGCTACAACAGCAAAAGACCACATCAGGTTCCACTCTATCATGGGCACAGACTCACCCAGACTGGAGACTTGAAGAAAAAAAAAATCACCTGGGCCTTTTCCAGTCTTCACCTGTCTAGTTTTGGTGAGTCTGTGCTGGTTATCCTTTCTGTCAGCTCAAACCAGCTTGGCCATCCTCTGTTGACCTCTCATGTTTTTCTTTATTCCACCAGTCTGTGTAAACTGTAGAAACTGTTGTGGGTGAAAATCCTAGAAGATCAGCAGTTTCTGAAATATTCTAGTGCAGATACAAGCCTGAAATTTTGCACAGTATTTACTGAGAATAGTTACATTATTTCCAGAAAGTATGAAGCAAATCTGATAGTCAGTCAGGAACTTTTTTTATTTTTATTTTTATTTTTAAATCTGGTGATCTGAAGTGAGGCTGTATCTTAATTAAACCGATTTTTATATATCTTAAATGAATTGATTATTTTTGACTTATTTGGCTGTTATTTCTTTCCATAATGCACATATAATGTATTTAGTTTGTGTACTTTGTACTAACACTTGTAGTGGTTTTATCAGATACACCTACTATATAGGTTCACTTTGTTGGTACACAGTTTCTGATTGTAGTTGATCTGTTACTATGCACAATTTGTCAGTCCCCTTCTACTCCTATCCTTCACTGGAAAGAGACCAGTTCTCAGTACAATTCAGATTTGTGTATGATATGGTTATGTCTGCATCTAAGATCCTCTGGCGAATGCCTCTGGCGAATTCCATGTCAGAAAGGTATCCAAATGAATGCATTAAACATTTGAAATTTGCTGTGTTATGACAGTGAATTCAGTGTAGTGGTGCAGTCAAACGTGACCAGGATAAAGACGTTACTGACGATGAGTGAGTGAATAATTGACAGAAGTAAGATAACCTAATGGACTGAGAGTTATGTATTGAAAGGTCTATGTGGTTTATTGTATGTAGGAAAGTAGAGGAGAGCTTTGAAGTTCAGAATTGCTGAACAAAGAAATACTACTCGAAATCATAATTATAAGAACAACCTGCTGTACATTTTACAAAAGCAATAATAATGTCATTTTATGCTAATATCAAATAGTGCCTAATAGACAAGGAAGTTTATTATTACTCCTTTCTTGTTATACTAAGGACTAGTGGATTCCTGTAACTATATCAGTTTTTGCCACGTTTCCCCACCTCTTGACATCGTAAATGGTTCCGGTGATTAGGTTATAAGTCACAGGCAGGATTTAATGGTACAGTATAGGCAGATGAGCATCATAATGTTAGACCTGACAAAGATCTTGCATCTGTACACTGATCCAGTGAATGTGTTCAGCCCTTCCTCAATACCCATGGCTAATGCTTACTAGAACTAAAAATTCTGATCAAAAACTTTAAAGAAACTAGAAGCATTTTTCCAAACATCAATTGATTTATAAAATGCATTTCCCCTGCACAAAAATTATAAAGTATTCATTCATTCATCTTCAGTAACTGCTTTATCCTGGGCAAGGTCACGGTGTATCCTGAGCCAGTCTCAGGAACACTGGGCCCCTGGATGGGACACTGGTGTGGCAGTTTGCTTACTCTATATTGTGGAAATGTAGATAACGGCACTATCCCACAGTGAAATTACCCTGCTCTAGCTCATTCAACAGTGAAAGCAGAATAAATTGATTACACTTTACTTTTTTCTGCAGTCAACAGAGACTTTTGAAACTCGATGGAAGATTGCATTATTTTGTGCTAATGTTGTGGAATTCTAAAGTTAATTAATGGTTTTCCTGATTTTGTAGAGAGCTATAATATGCATTATTTCTGGTCCTTCTAGTAAAGTATCTACTTCCTTGACCACTGAAGGAGATGAACGCTGGCTGGTAATTGGTAAACAAAGGCTAATGAGGTAGCATTAGGTAGCAAAGGTTAATGATTTGATACTTTTGATGGACCCACTAATTAGTTAGCTAACACCTGCATGATATTTTTGATATATTGATTAGTTTTCTTGTTATGTATTTAAATGCCACAATTTGCTTAGACGAATTACTCTTCAGTAACCACTTTCTGTTGATCAGGCTCATGGAGGATCTGGACTCCAGGAATACCAGTCCATCATAGAGCTGCAAATTAATTAACAGCACAATTTCGATCACCCAGGATTCTGCAGGCAAAGTAGCTCTCACCTTTGGCATTATTATAATGCTTTACAAACAATCCAGTTCCAGTAAATGTTTTTTTTGTTGAATACCTGAAATAATATTATGTTTAACTACACAATACAGTACATGTTGAATGACTTTACCTGACCTAGGTCCTGCTTTTAAGGTGTTTGGATTTTCAAATAATAAAATCAGGCTAGTGAACAGGTACTGAGGTAAAAATAAGGGGTTTATTTGGTAATTTGTTAAATTCTGTGTGCAATTATATTCTATGTTCATAAATAAAAACAAAATTTCCTATAAAAGTTTCCTATAAACAGTCTTACACTGACATATTTTACCACGCACCAACACAGAAAGTGCAACTGGGAAATATTTTGCTATGTATTATTGACAATTTTATTAACTGTATAAGTGTCCACTGTCTGTTTAGAAAAAAAAACATACTTTGTACAATGTATGAACAATTATATTACTGCAGTCAGAATAGCAAACGAACATGAAGCAAAACTACAGCTAAAAGGCGTAAAAAGGTGAAAATGTGTGTATATATAAAGCACACAGGATCAGCTCTTTTAAAAAGAGATATAATCTAAATCAAATTTGCTGTCATTAAGGGAACTCCATCAAATGACTTGACCTGCACATCAGCTAATGCAAAGTGCCGCATACTGCAGCATGAATGCTAGTGGTGTTGGATATTTGCTAAATAAGTCTATATCATCTTCTGTGATGAACTTTTTTTTACTGTACAGCATCCTGCGGTCCATTGTGTCTGTTGCTCTGTGTACTGCTGCTGTAAAATTGGCAAATCTTCAGCCCTCGATCTACTGTAGTTTAATCCCTGCAATGTAAAATTGAAATGCGGTAACTTGTACTTGAAGCCTACAAAATGCATAAAGTGCAAAAATTAGTTTATTTTCACTTGCCAACCTTCACTTTTGACCTGATGTCTTGCTTTCACTTTTGGATCCCAGCTAAAGAACATAAATAGATTGATTTAAAATTACCAATATGGTGTTAGAATTTTGTAATATGTGATCATAAATGATGTGAATTCTGATGGTTTGAAAAAAGAAGAGGACTCTAAAAAAAAAAAAAAGACGAAATAATATATTTGTTGTTTTTAATAATGCCAAAAATCGATTAACTCACCGATGAAGTGACAAGTTTCACAATTTCATCTCGAACCTAATGGAAAACAGCAGAATGTTATGCCTTGTAATCCACCATACAATGTCTTCAGCAGCTGCACATAAGACAGTATTAATAGGAAGAAAGGAAAAACATACTCTTTTTTCTCCAAAACATCCTGTCAGCAAAATGAACAAGCCCTAAAAAGAGAGGCGGGGTGTAGATAGACAATAAAAATGTAAAAATGTATCTGCTTCTTTCATGCTTTGAATAAAATGTAATACAAATGATTGTACAGTAATGACAGTAATAACGTTTACCTGTAAGGAGTTAACAATGGTGAAGGCATAATTGATTAAAACCTTGGTGAACTTGTTGTCATCCATCAGAAACACAAAAAGCCCTAAAATCCAGGTCCCACCAAAAACTGGCGTTAGAAAAACTATCACTTTGATGATACTCTTGGCTGCCTCTTTGTCATCCTTTTTGGTATTCTCGGTTGCAGCAGGTTTCAGGAGAGTTGAAATGACCACCACCATTGAGCATAAGTTAGCAAACACGATGACGCCAATAGGAAAGAGAAAAGCGTAGAGGGATCCTTGCAATGATGACACATATGTCAGCCAGCAGGTAGCTCGGTTGTAGTAGGTTACATCTTTTCTCTTGTTGTAGTACAGATAGGTCATTGTCACTACCACCAAAGGGAAAAAATACCCAACAATGATGGCGAGAGGCATGTACACTCTTTTTCTCAGTGGATTGAAGACGAAAATGAGCTGATGGAGGAGCATCATGCTCAAGCAGAGCATCCAGAAAAACATGGCCAGGAAGAAGAAATGCTTGGCGAGTGTCAATAAAAGACATAAAGTGTCACTCAGAATGTTTGGGAAGGAAGAGGCAACAAAGCTGCAGTCAGCTATGAGAAGAGACAGAGAAATGTTGACCAGTGACATGTGACGGAAGTGAGAGAGGTTGGACTTGACCACTGCATTCCATACCAAGAATTCAATCACGAGGAAGACTATCAGGGAGCAGATGGAGATTCCCAACCCAATGTAAGTTATCTGGTCTAAGAAGGGCAGGTTAACAGGAGTCTTGGACAGCAGCATAGAGAAGGAGGTCAGGTGATTGCACTCACAGTAGCTCACGTTATCAGAGCTTTTTAACAAGGAACAGCCATGCCGTGACCATTGATTTTCTGTCATATTCCAAAATATGCAGAATGGTGAGTTGCCAACAGATTCGTTTTCAGGTAGTGGATAAGCCATCCTGATGTTTATAGGGCCGTTGTTTTCGACTATGGCAGTGACAACTAAGGACGGAAATATTGATTCTTGATAAACGCCCTTCGGGAGACGTGGTGCCATGCTTTGCAGTCCCATAGTTTTCACCAAGGAGGAAGTTGAGTTCAATTCAAGCTCTACATTGAAAAGGGTTTTATTGCAGACAGAGCTGTTCCGGCAGAAATGAAGTTGGATGTTTGAAGAATTATGTCCTTCACTGTTATTAACTTGAATGTTTTTCACCAGGTTCTCAACAGATGATAGATATGTTGTGGCAAGGCCGAAGTCACGCGGTTTGTTTCCTGATACCCAGGTTGTGTTCAGCAGACTGCTTGCAGAGTCAATTAAATTCTGAAAGACAGTATTTAGTTAGTTATGAGTGTCAGTGTAATTAATGCCCTTTTTTTATTTGCAGAGTGGATAATTGTTTAGAACACTACTAAACAGCTTGTGGCTATGTTGGTGATGGCTATCTTACTACATAGCTATATGGAACTAAAAATCAATTAAAACACATTGATAATTTAGCATTAACAAACTACAACGTGATTAATCAGATCTAAACCAAGGGAGACTGACCAATTATGCCTGTTAGATTTTTAAACCTATCTATTACTGGAATATATTAATATATTAATTATTCAAAGTCTATGATAGAGTTTTATGAATGAATGAAGTCTTAAATTATGTGCTTATTTTTTTTTAGCATCGATCATTTGATTGATTGATTGATTTGATTTGATTGGTGGAAGGAGGGAAATGGTGCTGTTCAAATCACCTTTCTTTTATCATAGCCTAAACCAGGAGGGGTTTGTTTGTTGGTTGGTTATTTGGTTGTTTGTTTGTTGGTTGGTTGTTTGGTTGATTGGTTGGTTGTTCTGGAATTAAATCTGAACCCTACCATTCAAGTTCATAATTGGTCTGAACTGGAGATATGTGCTATACTATTATATGCGCTCAGCTATTTTTGTTCATACCAGACTGTGTGCCTCTTACTTTTATCTGTGTGTGTATCTGTTTACATCCCTATTACAAAGTAATTCCCTCAACTATAATTAACTAAGTTTAATAAAATGTTCCAAATGTGTGAACCCTGGCGCTGCAGTAACGCTGCATGTCTTCAATAGGACATGGATTCTTAAAACTTTTGGATCATTTTGGAACATCACATGTTGGGGCAGCAAACCACGCAGTGCAGTGGATGTACAGAACTAGAGCTGAAAACGGCTGCATTAGAGAATGCTTACTGGCAGTAGCGAATCAGTCAGTGTGACTCTACCGGATGCGCCGCTCATTGTTGTAAGAACAGAAACGGTGGCCATTACATCACCATAGGTGTTTTCAGTTGAAGTACTATTCTTCAGACTCTCAAAAATGATAATTGCACCTTCTGTTGTGGCCCCAATTCCTTTTTCAAAATCCTGAAATAAGACCCAGAAAATAACAGGTTTGCTTACATTTCTATATATTACTTTCTCATAGCAATATGATAAGTATTTGTCTTACCTCTGCTACAGAGATCAATGCATTCAGTGATTCTTTAGTACAAAGATCAACTGGGTCAGCCCATACTGTGCCATTGCACAATCGCTCTATATTTCCTACTCTGCCAATTGTAGTACAGAGTATAGTTGCTGTTTCTCCACCCTTGGTTTTTGGCCATCCGTTTTCTTCTTCACAAAACGGGTCCCCAGCTGAATAAACATTTAGTTAATGTACAGGTTGTAAGCATAATAATTGAAGTGCTAAAAAAAAATCACAAAATGCAAATTTAATTTTTCCATTGTAACTCCAGTACTCACTGTATATTATTGATATGCTTGTATTGGTGATTTGTAACTGGTCTAGACTGTTTGTGATCTGACAAAAAGCACTGATTGACGGTATCTGTTCTGCCATGCAGTCGATGGGAATAGATATAGTGTAGTTTTGTATTAGCGTGCTCACTGAAAAAGAATCATACAAGAGAATCATATAAACACCAACTACAACCACTCAGGCTCACAAATGCCTTCGAACTGTTGATCAATATTAAATTAGTGTTACAATGAAGAGAAAGAAATTACTGTAGGCTTTGCACAGGGATGTAATACAAACATTTATAACACTGAAGTGATAACACTTCTGAGTTCATTTTAATAATCTGTCATATGTTAATAAACATTTAGAATGATGCAATGAAGGCATGGATACCTGACTGCTCTGATGGTAAATCGTTTATTGTAACTGTGTAATTCTCTCGATTCTGAAAGATGGAACATGACACGGTAACTGATGTGGATGGACTCAGAGAACAATCTGCAGTCGGTGGCACGCTTGTGACATTAACTTTTTCTGGTAAGAGGGCGACCTCGAGAACTCCTGAGGCTGAATGTGACACTGACCCATTAGTAAGTAGGCAGGTGTATGTTCCTGAAATACAGCAAAAAAGAAAGAAACTTTTTTTAAAAAATCATGAAATATACAGTGATCGAAAGGACAGAAGCACACAACAAGGTCTTTTAAGCTGTGAAATGAAGCATTTTGCGAACAGATAATTAAGCATGTATGAGCACCATGTCCAATTTTACATGTACGTTAAAGTACCCATAGACTCAAAAATGCAGATAGCAGATTCCAATTCTATAAATTGGTGATTGGGTCTAATTATCATAGCCTAATTCCTCGTTACTATGGAATAGCTAATTCAAATGTAGTTAGTGATGTCATGAAATAAGCAGCACAGCTTTGAACCTGTCATGGTCCGAGAATGAAGTATGAAATGTTTAGTTACAGAACCAGCCCGCTAAGTTAGCTAACGGTAGTAATGAACAAAGGCTTGGGTTTTAGTATATTTAGATAAGCTAGTGTTAAATTGATTGCTTAGAACATGCAAGTAAACGCTCAGACACTAAAATCACACTTACGTCTCTGTTAAGTGTGTATTATTTGGGCTGGCAGGAGGACACCAAAGCATCCTGGCATTTTTAAATAGGGTAAAAATGTACAAAATGTTCATTTTTCTTTAAAAAAAAAAAAAAGCAAAGAAAAGAAAATGTTGTTCTACCTATATTATTTTTAATTATATGAAATGACATTTTTTGGGAGTACTTTAATGCTGTTTTTGTAACAACTAATCCAAATCTTGTGTGCATTTATGCATTTACTGTAATGGCTGTGGAATGCTGGAATGTCTGTAAAACTGAACAAAAGCTGATTTATGGCTCTAATTTCATGTCAGTTATCTTCCAATCTTCCAAAATAATATAGGAGTGATTTTAAAAAACATAAAAATCTAACAGTGCCTTCAACAATGCTTTATTTTAAAATCTCATTCTAAAATTACAAGTATTTAGAAATTCACCTGCCCAATTCCCTCTTATGTTCAGAAGGCTGATTGCTGTTTGGTTTGAGCAAGACAGCTGCATCACTTCCGTCCCAGCTCCAATTGTCTGTGGGGGCTGGCCAGGATAAGCAATCATCCATGTGCAAGTCTCCATTGTTTCGTCTGTGCTGCAGTTTAGCGTGTACTGTGAATTATAACACACCTTCCCTTGAGGAATTTCCATAGAGACCAATCCTGCGGTTGTTCAAATATACACTTAGTTCAGTTAACAACAGTGTATAAAAATACTTTACATGTGTATACACGACATGTTTCATTTACCTGTTGATGTAACGTTAATATCTAAAATATATAAATAGCTCGTCTTCAGTCTTGTGAGTATGTCCTGAACTTTCACAGTCTTAAACGTGGCATTGAGAGTCACGATGAAATCTTGACCGCTGTTGTGTGCCAGAACACAGGAAGTGTATTATTTTAGTGCAAAGAACATGGCAGTGATTTGAAGCTCCAAAAAAAAAAAAATCAAGGACGTTATCTTAATCAGGAATAGCATAGGAATAAGGGGAAATTTTCAGTACTTAGGAGTTGATAGTGTGGTGAGTGAGTTGAACCCATTCAATTTCATGAACTCAGTTTCCAGCTGAAATGAATAAATAAAAAAAAAAGGATAAGTATTTGTTAAAATTTTAAGGTTTTGGATCAAATAAATGTGTATTTCTAACCGAATTAAATCTGAACAAGAAGTAACTGACACTCAATATGATTCAGTTTGCCTTTGAAAATAGTTTCAATCACAAACATTTTAGCATTGACAAAGAAACGTTTCATAATTACGTTCGTTTGGAGGTTGTATATCGGTGACATGATTACGATTCCATAAAGGGTAACTGTAGAGGAAGGGAAATGAGAGATTGAAGGTTTGAAAAGTAAGGAATATGGCATTATTACTCTGTTTTTTGCTGGAAAATACATGAGCTGTCGTCGCTTACCGTTCACTTGGGGCACACACAGTGGTGTGAAATCGGATATATTCGCCACGCACTGTAAAATGTTACAGCAGGCAGGAACAGTGTCGCACACTAGGTCACTCCAAATGTAATTGGGCTGACACCAGCATGTCGTCTCATCACCAACGAGCTCACATTCTGCATCAACACACAAGAATCCAATCAGCATCAGTAAATCACATCTGCAAATCACACGTGACTATTTAATATATCTTACTTCAGTTCTATCAATCTGTTTTAGATTTGTAGCTATTTCCAGGATAACAAAAATAAAGCTGCTTCGTAACAATGTTACGTCGTTACTGGTGTACATCAAGAACAGAAATATTAAGGACAAAGACTTTTTAAGGACAGAAATTGTAAAATTGTTGCTGTAAATATATAAAATACTCATGTTGGTCTGAGAATAGAAGCATGGTCAGGTTAGATAGAGTTGTAATACAATTTGCAGCTAATTAAGTCCTGTGAAACTTTGCAGTGTTCTGGGATAATTACATTTTTTAGTTTTATTTGCTGCTAAATATTTTATTAATTGAAAACACTGCTACTAATACTACTACTACTACTACTACTACTACTAATAATAATAATAATAATGTGTGTCTACCTACTTTTAATGTTGGCTTTGGTTTTCTCATATCTCCTATTCAATTACAAATAAACCTAAAGTCCTTTTTTTCAAAAATTAGACTGAGCTGTGGCTTTTTTTTTTTTTTTTTTTTTTTTCAAGAGAATATATTGTTGTTTTATCTCAAACTCCTGTTGGGCTTCAGAAGCAATACGTTTCAACACACGTTCAATTCGGCACGTTCTTCTGGATGTCACCAAACAACTGCATCCAGATGATACAAAATTGTGTCATTTTTGCAATAGACATATTTCTTTTTTTTTCTTTCTTTTTTTTCATGCAGCTGAGTCTCTATTCAAATGTGCCATTACTCCTGCGAAACAGCTTGTTTAACACAGTCGTATGACTAGTTATAAATAGCTGATAATACCATTTGTCCTCATGATACTACGCCTAAACAAATACTCAGAGTTATTATAAATTGCTGCCGTGATCTTATCTACTAAAAGGAACTTTATTTTAGATATCTGTTTTAATTTCCTCATTTAAAAAAATAAAAAGACAACGTTGGTCAAAACTGGTGTAATATTTCATTCGGATATTTGCGATCAAATTTTAATTCGGAAACATCTTAAGATCTTCTCAGTCAACATATAATTGTTTTGAGTCTAACCAATATATCCAAGGCTAACACAGCTTTCCATATTCTCCAATGTATATGTATCCTGAAAGATAGATAGGTAGATGCCTGGGGCACAAAAACAACGAAATTAAAATGTATACATTTGTCATGCTTACCGGCTATTATTTCAGCATCCACGATGGTCACGGTGTCTGTGATGGGCATTATCATTTCAGACACGAAACCGGTTACATCCATGGTTGCATTGCCTTCGATCATCACTTCTGCCACATATATGTCTTGAGCCCCTTTTGAAACAAATCATAAGATAGAGAGTTTCCATCCTGCTCTATAGTTAATAAAGCTGTGCTGCTTAGTAAGCTGTGCCACATGCCCTCTGGTCAGCATGTAACCACACTGCTTCATGTATATTATGTCGATGTGTATTAATAAAGTGAAAAATCAAAAACAAACAAATAAACAAACAAACAAAAAATGCTCAAAAATAATCCATACAAACTAATGTTACGTAGCCAGGTTTCTAATTAGGCACTGACAGGTAATATTCATCAGTATTTATCACTTGTCAATTCCCCACTATAATATATTTATCAGTATATTAAACACTTCTAATGGGTGGAAAGGACCTATATTGCATGGGACCTATTAATGAAGTGCTACTAGAAAAACACAGACTGATGCACTATACTTACCCACATGTGTGATCTGTTGAATAAAAAAGAAAAAGTCATGAATACCTCTAATGTACAGGTACGCTTCTGCGGATGCTGGACAGGACTAGTGAGAACATAGTGAACCTTACCTGGCAGTAGATTAGCAGTAAGCCACAGAGAAGCATGCTTACGCCTTTTATTGTCTTGCCCCTGAGAATGATATGACAAAATGTAAAAAAAAATCTAAAATTTGTACATTGGGCATTTTTGCAATGACAAAATCTGAAACTATATGAGAGAAGACAAATGACAGCAAGTGAAAATATTTTGAATATAGACAAATATACTTAGTATTTCCTATTATAAGATTACAATAAAATAAACCAAATTATTATTTATATATACTTTTACTTATTTCAAGCTTACAACACACTGAAAAAATGATTAAAACAAGTTCAGTAAATATGACAAAAACAAATCTGATATTTTCACAAAAAAGGAAAATGATTAGAATTGCTTAAATGCTTTAAGTTCTGTACTAAATGAATTCATGTAAATGTGCAGTTAAAACCCAAAGTGTATATTTTACTTTACTTTACTTTACTTTACTTTACTGGGTTACATTTAATATTATTTTGCAAGTGCTCACAAAACTAGAAAAAAGAAGATTGGATACTAAAGTGGGGGGTGTGGTTTTTGAACTCCATTTGCATATGCGTTCACAGAACTTTAAACTGATTTCATTTTTAGTGTAATGGATGAGTTGTTTTCAATATTTCTTATTTCGTGTTAGCTTTAAGGCCTAAGGCTATTTGTATTATGAAATGTTTTGAAAGGTCAAGTGTTTCGGTAAAGCTTTCTCTATGTTTCTCAGTCAGCCAATTACCTTAGTTAATTAGTCATCGTGGATTCTGCCAGTTCAGTGTTTATGAAGGAATTAGTGACCTTTAAGTCATAAAGTAATGATAATGTTTAGATGATGTGTACTTTTACAGGGTTGAGATTTGTGTGGTTCATTTAACCCTTTCTTGCATTCCACCGGCGGAATGGAAATCGACTTATCAGACATTTTCAATCAGTATAAAGGAATGAATAATTTTATCGCCACAAGGCTGTTATAAGATTGGTCAGGACACTGTTGGGTTTCTGTGTGTAGAGTATCGTGACTCTGTGTTTAGCTGCTGGTGAGCAGGGTGATGGGAAAAGGGAGGGGTGTGAGCCACCTGCTGGGCAAACAATTCACACTTCTCCATAATAACACTGGTACCGAGATAAAATGAACAGCACAACTAAAGCTTTTCTGATAGTAAATCACTGTATACAACTGCCACAATAACATTATAACAGTTAAACCTAGTAGGCTAGGTAAAAAATACAAAATGTATGAAAAACTGCAAAATCTCAAAGTCCTGAGTGTCTACTTTCATATGAGCCATTAACCACTACTGTGGTGACGATTGTTTTGTGTGGAAATTGTTTTCACACTTTTCTTTCACTCCAAATATATCCAAAATTTCACTCCAGTATTTTTTTTCAGTGCAGTTATTTTTCTATTGGCAGAAAGTTTTGCTCATCTTAAGCATTTATTTACAGAGAGACACAAAGGTATCTGCCAATAAAAGAAGAACGTTTAAAGCTTGAAATGAGTAATAATTACTAATATCTGGTTTATTGTATCACTATAATGTGAGCTACTAGGTCAAGTGCTACAGGAAGTGCTACATCTATTTCAGATTGAGTCCACTGAAACTAAATGAAACTTTCACCTGGCCCTGCTCTATAGGGAATGACTACCAGCTGTAGGTTATCTTGAATTCAGTCATGAGCGCAGCAGTGATAGCTGGTCCTTTGTAAGCATTTCTCTTAGGTACAATAGCATTATTGTTATTTTATGGTGATTTTTACAACACTTGCATGTTCGTTCAAAAGGTTCTAAAGGCCTGGTCATGTTTGTTAGCTGTTAGTCTTAAGCTCCATGTACATTTGTTGATCTGGTTTGAAACTAACAATGAATTGCGCTTCTCGTGGAATCATTTTTAATAGATAGTAACATGATAGTCTAACGGGCTCTTAATTGGTAGATGCGTATTTCTCTGCTCGCTAAATGATAAACTTACTGGCTTTAGTTTTGTTATAGCTACAGCAGGTTTAATAACGTCGGAGTTTCTTTGTGATGTCTGACAAAAATGTCCGAGCATGTCGCATGTCTGTTTGTGGTCATTTGAGTTTACTATAAAAGAGAACTAAAAGAAAAGAAATAACCTAATCTTGCTAGATTCAAGCAATGTTCACTACATCTATCTATTCCTCTATCTATTCAATCTATTTTATTTGTTTGTTTATTTATATATATATATAAAAAAACCCTTCATAGATTAAAAAAATGTATGAGTCTCCATTAAGAATCATCTTTACACTTTAGATATTGTGTTTCTTTGTTTTAGACAGTGAATTTTATATTTAGTTCACCGGTCTGAGACTAGTCTCTTGACTGTAGTCTAATCAGAGAATCAAGTTAGCAAGTGATTGTATTACAATCATTGTTAATTATTTTTCAGACTTATAAATAAAAAAGAAATATTCGATATAGGAGACTAAGAACGTTGGTCTTTCTTTAACTCGTGCCATACTAGACCCCCTGAAGTCTGTCATTTAGGGAAACATATCAGGAATACACACTGGATTCCAGCAATTTCGGCTCAGCATGGTTTCATGAACCCCATATGAATCTTATCATCTCGTTATTGCCATGAAGCGATGAATTCTTTTCGAGTACATCAGTTACATTTTCAGAATTTGTCATGAGTTTGTCCGTGGATTGTTCAGGCTTCACTTACGCACAATTCTGTATCTGTGGTCCAGATTACAGTGTTATCCAGATAAATCATTTAGTAAAGCATTTCCCAACACAGAAAACTTCATTCAGCAGCACATGAATATTAATATATTAACTGTAATTTCAAAACAAAGCTGAAACAAGTACTTGTGGGAACGTTGCGCTAGTTGTCTTTTTTGACGTCTCAAATGTGGTCATTCAATGAAATAAAAAGATCAAGCTCCTAACAAGTAATATCTAGTTTAAAAATATACAGATATATTAAAAAAAACAGTACTGACCTTATGATCTGCATTTTGAAGTTAATTTGAAAGGTGATGCTATGTCATACCCTCACTGTGCTTGTTTCCTGCGTGAAAGGGGATGGTAATGAAGAAACCTGGCCAACTTGAGAAGGTAAGAGGACAGAATGAACAAAATTTACAAATACCTCACCTGCATTTGCATTTTCGCATGCTGGAGCTTCGTATGCCATCTGGTCAAGATTTACTGGTTCAAGCTTTCCATTTTCATTTGGTTAACAAATACAGTGGCCTCCTTGTTGGGACTTGAAGGGCTTTATGTCCAGCTTAAAACATTCCCTGTGACTTTAAACGAATGTTCTGACTTTTAATTGTGTCCTCAGACAGTCCTTCCCGCCCCATCCCCCAGTCTAAGATTAAATTGCATCATTAATACATTGTTATTATTAACTATTGTTGGTTGTGGACCATGACTTAATGTAAAGTATCAGACAGTCATTTCCCTGTTCATTATTTCTTTTAGTGTATAAACCGACAGCCATAACTAAGGGGAGCTGAACTCACGTGGATTAAAATGATTGTTAATTGTAAACACGTAGCTCCTACTGAAGTACTAATGCTTGTAAATGGTATAACGATATTAATTAAGCAGAAGGACGATATTTCATCCTGCTGTATATGCGTATAGGGATTTAAATAAGGACAATAAAAATACTGATCCTGAGAATAGTAGGACAGTGTAATTTTTGAAGACTTTATCAGAAAAAATACCTGGCAGGTAATCCAGTAAATAGTAACTGTTGTGCCGTAATGTACAGTGACCTTCGCTAAAGGATATGTTTACTTTTTTTTTTTTCCCAGTAATTACTGATTAAATTTTCCTAAATGTGTCAGAAGCATCTCAATTATGAGCAAAAGAAGAACTTCTGTTTTTTTTTTGTTCACCTATAATAAATTTACAATCCAATCATTTTACAATACAAAGATTGTGCATCTTTTCTGTGATTAAGATGATTCCGCTCAAAAAGCTTACTTTGCGTAACCTGTACATGCTTTGCATTACATCTGAGTGTTTTAGAAAGTGGTATGTCTGTGTCACACCAAGACCACTTGGAAGAGAAAGAAAATCCTATATACTCCTCCTTTTATTATCAGTAATGATTTTTTTGTTTGTTTGTTTCAAGTCATTTCAAATCCATGCAAGGCAAATGTAAGCATAATTTGATTTAAATGGCTGTTCAGGCATGAACACTTTCATATCAGCAAGAAATTAAACAGGACACACAATTGGATTCGATAACATAAGAAAACAAGCCGGGTTAGATTTGTTTGTTTGTTTTTTTAGATTCAATTATATTCAACTTTACTGTCATTTTGCAGAGTACAAGTACAAAGTCCCTTAGACTATGGGGCATATTCATTTAATCCTACATTACAATGAACAAATCTCAACTCATTTTTGGTTTTAAATTCATATAATAATGTACTAATAAAGAGATTTTGTTCCCCACAAGGTTAAAATCTCATTTTGGAAGCTGATGAACTATGAAACTATGAAACTGATTGTTTTGTTATGTTTTTAATATATCCATTATGCTTTCTTATGTAATAATATAGTCAGGCAGTGAGTGAGCTGTGTTGCAGTGCTCTGATTTACATGAAGAAGAACAGTCATTGATTTCTCTCTGAATAATTGTTGTTCTGCAACGCAAGCCAAGCATGACAGACAAGCTGCTTTTTTTTTTTTGTGGTCAGGTCCCCGTTAGTCATGCCCTCACCACACCAGTGGCCATGTGGTAAAGTACTCAAAGTAAGGGTTACCCTTTGCATCACTCCATATTCCTCAAACATTTGCTTAAACATACAGATCATACAGTCTAGGACACCTTGCAAATACTAAGGAATAGTAAAACATCTCCATCTAACATAAGTCCCCTAGAGCTAGGAACTAGAAAATTAAAAATGATTTAACGTGTGCTAAAAGGCAACGCTCTTTTTAGTGGATTGAACACCAATCTGAAACAGATGAGGTGAGATGAGAGATGAGGATACTAAAAAAGCTTAGTAACAGCCAGGCCAGGATTATAATCATGTAGATCTAGATACTGTAGATACTACTAGATATTTTTGTTCAATATGAAAACAACCACTACACCATCACTCGTATATACCTACCAAATAGAAGAAAATATAAAATAAAAGTAAACTGGCTACTCGTACTAATAAATATTAAAAGGCAGAACAGGTAAAACAAGAACACAAAACAATCAGGAAATCCCAATACATTTTGAATAAATTTACAGAAATGGCTCTGTGTATAACGCAGCTGTTGGGTAAGTTCAGAGTAAAAACTAATAACAAAACTTGGTGTTGGCCAAGGAATCATGCTGAGCGTAATGTGTAAATGAGTGACCCTTGTGTTCCTCAAATTCATTTCTTAGTCAAATTGGTGTCCATGGCAACTTCCCTGTTTTGTGTGCTTATTCAAAATGAGACTGTGTGACTTAAGTGATAACAACCTATTACTGCTGAACAAAAGAGCATGTTATTTTGTCCATAAACTCTATTGACAAAAACACACAGCTCATAATTCTACAACACTTATTATTTATTAGCATTATGTCTTTACTTAAATGTTAAAGCCTTCTTTTCTTCTAGTTTCACGTTCACGCACATAGGAGTTTAAGCGGATCTGAAATCTTAGCTCAGTGCTGGGCAAACCATTTTGCCCACAAGAAATGACCGGACACATGACCATTTAAAGGAAGTACAAGTATAAAATTAAGCCTGTAGTAGTTTACACACCGTTCTCTACTTCACCAATCAGTATTTGCTACTATTAATTAATCATTCTCTTGGTTTTGTAGCATTCTTGGGTTCTAGTGGTTCCTTGTTTAGTGACTCATATGTTCGGATTTTGTCTGGTGTGGACCTCAGGTTGCCGCTGATTAGTGCCTGTGATCTGGCCACTGCTTTGAATAAAGAGATGCTGCAAATGCATCTTACTGAATCTCTCACAATTACAGAATATTGTGCAAAAAAAAAGGACAAACCATTGCCATAAAATTGCCAAAAAATTGCGTATTTTTGTTACCACTGGCACAAGTGGAAACCTGGAGAAGAGCAGTGTATTTAAGATGCAATGGGAACAATGGGCTTCCAAATTGTCATTTTTACGTGGCCTCAAAGTACCATAAACATAATTAATTTCTTCAATTCATTCTAACAAGTGCGTCTATTACGGGACTGTGCACTAATTGCTGTGCAGCAATTACGGGGTTGTGCAAAAACTGTGGAGTTGTGTCACAATAACAGGGCTGTGCAATCACCGCAGGGCTAAGCAATAGGGTGGCTTCGTAGCCTGGCAGCCTGAGAAACACTGTCGTTTTAACTCAGATGATGACACTAGTATATGTGATGAATGTATGTGAATGTGTGACTGAATACACTGTGTGCACAATTGTGTATATTGTCACTCAAAACAGTGCAAGAAAAACTTCCTTGAGGGGACAATAAAGTATGGTATGTCTTTAAAAAAAATCTTAATCTTATTCTATAGATTAGCAGGTTATACTAATCATCTTGGCTCTTAAATCAGAATGTAGGATGTTTCTAGGAAACAGACAGGTAGCAGAGTATTTCAGTGTAATGATTAATACAGCTTTTTGGTTGAGATCGAAGAATATACAATTACAAAAAAGAGATCTGTTTTCTACTTTGAAACACTAAAAACCCCTGCGTCTGTGCTGCACTGTCACTGCTATAAACACACCCTTTTGTGTTTTAGTTCTCCGGCTGTTTCAGCTCATTAGTCAGATTGGCACCGAGTATTTTTGTGTTGTAATGCTGAGGTAAACTGTATTTGCTGCCACAGTTTTACTGCCACAGTTTCTTTAGATTAAAAAAAACACATCAGCTTCTATCCACTCACAAACATGTTCTCAGTTACCTCAGTTATCTCTCTTCACTTCCAATGTGGTGTCCATGTTTTTGTGTATTTGACAGAACTGGTGATGCATTTCTGGATTTGGAGTCAATCAGTATACTGGGTATAATCATTACTACTGATTTAATGCTACAGTGTGGGGTACTAGTGTACCTATCTGGAAGGTCGGTCATATCAGGTGACATGGAGGAGATCCACATCTGCTCCCCGCAGACTCTCCACTGGTGTCCCACAAGGCTCAGTACTTGGTCCTCTCCTGTTCTCCCTC